>JAQIUQ010006954.1:15000-240000 GCA_030378365.1 Hybognathus amarus | reverse complement strand
AGCACTATTTTCTGATATTTAGAAAAACATCTGTAACTAGACAGTTTCTGGTCTCATTGACTACCATAGTATATATTTTTTCCTACTATGGAAGTCAATGAGACCAGAACTGTCTGATTACTGATATTATTCTAAATATCAGAAAATCATCTGAATTGATTTGAAAACGGTAAAACTCAACTGTTTAACTCTGAAGGAGTTGTAAAATGAGCCTATTTCCAAAAAAAGTGGAGTATCCCTTTAAATCCTTGCTTATATAAGACAATAACTGATTCATGTTATGGCTCATAGGTGATATTAAAAAATTCAATGCTATTTTGTCTAAATTAAAAATAAAACATCAAAACAAACTAAAATCAATAAATAAATAGAATTAAGGCATCACAGAATTACATAATTTTGAGGTTTGCAAAACGATTAACAATTATTAGTGTTAATTAAATTATTATAATCAAATTACTATTCAAACTATTTTAATTATTTTTTTTTCAAAGATTAACTAATGTGGGCGTTTCTTATTATTTATGCTGCAAAAACGTAGTTTTTTTGGCAATCTATGATCTAAGAAAGTACCACAAGAACACAATTATTTCAAATTGAAATATTTTGTAACATTATAAATATCACTTTTGAAAAATGTAACCTTTCTTACCCACACTTTTTGAATGGTATTATAATATAAATGAAAAAATATGAGATTCGACCATCCGTCAATACCAAAAACATTATACAGACGTCTAAATATTAGCCGATATTGCACTTTTATCTCTATATAAATATTGAACATCCACAAATATCTCTTTATCATCAGACTGGGTTAGGGTTACTTTACCTACCAACTTGACATTTTACATTTAGCAGATTTTATCATTAAAGGTTTGTGATTTTTTTTTTAATTCTCTGAAGTTGTCCTCTGTTATGTAAACCAACCAAGATGTCTATTTTTAGGTGCAACTATAACCACATTTGGCTATGAAACCATCCAGTCTCCTTTTATAAACCTTACCGGACATTTGGATGTGAATTTCAAAGGCCTTCGGAAACAGAGCAGCAATTTCCGGACCAACCGCTGATAAATTAGCAGTCTGTACAATTTGTTACCCAAATGTCAGTGTCAGTCCCTGCTGCGTGCCGCACACTCTCAAATGTCTCTAGCCAGACAACACACAACTGATTTCTCTTTTTGAGTTGTGCAACACTGTAGGTCCAAATGACTTCTGGAGTGACCCTACTCTCTCAATATTACTCAAATAACATGGCTAAAAAATGAGACCCCACCAGCAAATTCTCTCATGTCACTCATATTACATGTTGCTATAATATACACCATAAAAACAAGAAGAATGTGCTACTACACTCAGCACCACAAAGCAATTACATATAATGCAGTATGCATGTATTTTTAGACTGTAATGTGAGATCACGTTCATGTACAATGGCCTCTTTTTTGTTCAATGAAATACCAGTTTCAAGAGATATATATATAGTGTCACTGTTAAATATATCTCATTCATCGATTGCATTACTAGGAGTGGTGATGTTTGAGAAAGTCATTGCATTTATAGGCCTAGCTGTCAATCAAAACATTAGGTGAAATATGTGAGTTTGCAGGCATGCTGTCTCTCTCTCACACACACCCATGTTCTGTCATAAATAAGTTCCTGTTAGTGTACGGTTGTGTGTCCTTGAGTCATTTGATTTTCTTGTATCACTGTAGTACTGTTTCAATCTGGTATGAAGAAAATGTTAAAGATTTCGAACCTCGTGGTTTATTTTGATGACTGTCTTTTCTTTGGACTAAACTTCTCAGCACTTTAATCCTTCATCAGCTTCGAAGCCTGATGAAATTTCCAAACATTTATAACTGAAGCTTTTTTTATTTATTTCATCTGTGATGGGATTTGAGTGTCCTGTTTCCATATGTATACATACAATACATCCATTGAGGGGCCATGATAATTTAATAATATCAAATACCAAAGTTATCACTGTAAAAATAGCCTCGAATTTTTGGAGTAATTCTTGTAAAATATACTCTTGCATAGTCAAAGCGGAACATTTCTCTTTGTTCCCTCTGTGGCCTGGGAGCTTCTGTTAAGAATTGAAAGCGTGATTAATTAAAAGAGGCCTTTTTTCAGCAGTGGTCTGAATCCAAGTAAAATTTTCAGAGTGATAACTGTTGAACATTTCAAAAGTAAAACGTTTAAGCCGATTAGACCACAGGCATGTACACTATGGCAGATGAAGCTTGAGTGTGGGTGTGCAAAAGAATGTTTCCTGGACTGTTTTTACAGCTGACGGAAAAAACATTACAGTGTGTGGAAATCAAGGTGCATTATCCTGATAGATACAGATTTGTCTTATACTTGCAATGGAAACAGAAACCTGTCTCGTGGACATCGCTCATATTTTTGCCATGGCATCCGTCCTTTTCTTTTAAAAGCAAATTACCAAAGTTTTTTTTGTAGAAAAAATCCAGCTGTAACAATATCATTTATTTAAAGTCAACATGAAATCAAAATCCATCCTTTTAATGAATGCATGTTCCCGAATGATTGGTCAGTGCTTGATATTTGAATGACAAAAATAGTTTGTCTTCGTCATTTTAAATCAGAATGTATTCCTTCCTGTTCCCATGAAATCCCCATAGTTCTATTTTCATTATATTTTGCTGATGTCACTTTAGACATATTTTTTTAGGAAGTGTCATTCAATCTGGCACAATTCTTGTATGTAACAGCCACTTTACACTGTCCGTTTGATTCCCACCCTGTTTTTGCACGTTGCTTACATTTTGTTTCACTTGGAAATGCGTTACGTAAGTAAAATAGGTTGCAAATGGCTGTTTACATTGACATTTATTTTTTTAGAAGTGCATGCTGTCACAAGAATGATCTACACTGTAAAAAAATATTGTCGGTTTAACTTAATTAAGTAACCTAGTTGCCTTAATTTTAAGTTGATTGAACTGGAAAAAGTGAGTTATTTTCAAGATTTGTTATCACAACATTTTTTTCTTTTGTCAAATCAACTTAAATAATTTATTTAGTTGAGATAACTTATTATTTTGAGTTTCTAATGATTAAATCAATTTCCTTCATTGTCCTTCATTGTTTTAACTCACTTTTCCAGTTCAATCAACTTAAAAATTAAGTAGTTGATTGAACTGGAAAAAGTGAGTTAAAACAATGAAGAGATTGATTTAATCATCAGAAACTCAATATAATAAGTTATCTGAACTAAATAAATTAATTAAGTTGATTTGACAAAAGAAAAAAAAATGTGATAATAAATCTTGAAAATATTTGTTTTTTACAGTGACATTGATTCTATCAATATATTAAAAGATTGCAACTCATTGTTGTAAGGACAACTTTACCTTAACTTTGTTGTCATTTTTTGGTAAATTTATTAGACTAAAAAAGTTTTTTACAATTTGCTGCCATTAATGTAAAGAGTTACAAATACATTTTTTATTATTATTATTTGATAGACATAACTGTAAAACACAATTTTAGCTATGTACTATTTAATAAAGGTTTGTCATTGGATATAAGATTTCATTTGCACCTAATTGTGGGATCTTAACATTTAATCCACCACATATTCATTAAAAATAATGACAATTTTTACAACGGATGTTCCCTTTGTCCTAGATCTCCATGAATCCATTGGTTTATGTTTGTTTGCACTTTATTTAAAGCATTCTGGTAGATCTTTGGCTGGTATCTTGACAGTTTGACCATGAAGTCAATAAAACCGGGCTGTTTGAATTTTCCTATTAAACACGAGGAAGCTCATCATTCCCTTTGTTTTTATAGGTGGATGGAATATCTGCAAATGTTATTTCCCGCACAGTGCACATAGAGACTCATGTAATTAGATGTCTGACAGGGATTTTTACGGTTCGTCATGAGGGAGGTCAGCGAGTAAAAATTTCCAAATGCATATTGGATTGAAATATGGCTCTTTACGGGGAAAATTTTCAAGCTCGGTACATTTAGGCAGGTTTGGAAAGGTGGACTGCCATTTCAGACACCTGTATCCAGATTTCCTATCTCTTGTTTAAATAATACAGCTGTATGTTTCCATCTCAGTTCTTCGGGTTGACAGCTCCGTGTGAACCGAGCTAAACAAAAACATTTCCAGGGCGCAGCGTGACCACAACAAAGAGCCAAACGTTTCCACCAAAACGTCAGTGCCACCCTGCCTTTGACAAAACAACATGCTGACAAGTGTTTTGTCTAGAGCTTCACAGAGTTGTCATTTCACTCAGACACCTTGACTGAAGGGCTCTTTCCAAGTGTGTGTGTGTGTGTTTTCTCAGAGGGTGTTGGTTTTGGAGGACAATCAAAACTGGCGTGAATCGTCAGTGGTCTTCATTGTCGTTCTGTTCAACCCGCCAGTTTTATTGTGGTTAGAGTTTAAGATAGAACTCCCGGCCGGCAGAGGGCGACTCCTCGCTGTGACCGTTTTTTTCTTATTTACTCTCTAATGTATCTTTTGAAAGACTTTCAAACGGAGTAGAGGAGAGTTAGAAGGGACGGAGATAGAAAAGAAGGTTTTATTCTGTCATTCATGCATTCCTCTGCGGCCTCTGGAGGCTTTGAGAGGCATTGAGCAATACGAAGACCTGAAAATGGGGATGTTTAGTGCTTTCAAACGTTCAATGTACACTCTCAGAAAAAAAGGTACAAAAGCTGTCACTGGGGCTGTACCTTTTCAAAAGGTACACTTTTGTACCTGCATATTGGTACCTTAGTGGTACATATTACCACCTAAAATGTACATATTAGCACCTGAAATGTACATATTACCACCTAAAATGGACATATTAGCTCATGAGATTGACATATTAGCACCTAAACTGTACATAATACGACTTAAAATGTACATATTAGTACTTAAAATGTACATATTACCACCTAAAAGGTACATATTACTACCTAAAATGTACATATTAGCTCCTGTAATGTACATTTTAGCACCTAAAATGGACATATTAGCACCGAAAAATGTATATATTAGCACCTAAAATGTACATATTAGTACCTAAAATGTACATATTAACACTTAAAATGTTCATATTAGTACTTAAAATTTACATATTACCACCTAAAATGTACATATTAGCTCCTGAAATGGACATATTAGCACCTAAAATTGACATATTAGCACCTAATGTACATATTACTGCCTAAAATGTACACATTACCACCTAAAATGTACATATTAACACTTAAAATGTACATATTAGTACTTAAAATGTACATATTACCACCTAAAATGTACATATTAGCACCTAAAATGGATGTATTAGCACCTAAAATGTACATATTAACATTTAAAATGTACATATAGACCATTTCACAAGATGTAAACACTGGTCCAGGAAGCACTTCCTGTTTCAGTTTTTTAACACTACATAAAAGCTGGGATAAAATACAACCAACAGAACATTTAAAACTGAATCAAAAAGTTAAACAAACATCTTTAAGATGTCTTCTTTACATGTGAAATAAAGAAAACAGTTACAAACTGAAACAGGAAGTGTTTCTGGACCAGTGTTGTTTACATCTTGTGAAATGGTCTATTAACACCTAAAATGTACATATTAACACCTAAAATGTACTTATTAGCTCATGAAATGGACAAAAGTTTACGTTTCGAAAAGGTACAGCCCCAGTGACAGCTTTTGTACCTTTTTTCTGAGAGTGTAAGCAGATATGCATTTAATCTCACCTGTATCGGATCATATTTTTTATAAACCAAATAATGTCTTTCTTTGTCTTTGCTTTAAAAAAAGGTATTTTGTGCTCTCACTCTCCAAAAAAGAGAGAGGAATTCCTTTTCTCCTGCTTTTGTGTTAATCCAATTACCCAACACCTGCAGAGTACAACTCATCTGCCAAATCCTCCCGTCCTCCTCCTCCTCTCTTGCTCCCTCTATCATCCTCCCTTTAAAAATGGTTTTGCGGAGAAATGGAATAATCTGTCAGACTGTTAACGTGGGTCCAGTTACACATCTGCCAAGTCTTAAGCTGAAAGAATAACACCAAACTGTTTTGAGGTATTTGAGAATGGATTCAGAGAGAATTCAGGTACAAATCCAGAAACGCACCAAAATCCGGGGCCTTCGTGTTGTGTGATTAACTGTGTGCTTTTACCGTATACACTTTCGAAGACGTTTAAAGATTATATGAAATTCGGCTGCCGGCCTTTTTTTCCCCCTTCTTTTCAGTGGAGGATGAAAAGGTGTCACTGTATCCTGCAATAACTTCTGTCCGCTGTGCTTCGTTTCACAGGAAGTTATGGATATGATGGATAGAGCAGGACGAGCTTTCTGAACATTTACAGAAAAATGTGTCTCTGTGACTGTTTGAGCTCACCAAGACATAAACCCGTCTGCTGGACATCTTTTATCCTGAGCTGTATCCTGAAATCTGTCGTAAGAGAATGGGGCGATCATTCAAAACAGAAGTTCCTGCTTCTACTGAAGGACGAAAACCAGAACAAGCCCAGCACACCTTGCAGGCCTCTGTTCGACTTCCTGTTTAATGTTCAGCAGACAGGTGACACCCAAACTCCGTCTACTCAGCCGGTTAATTTAGAGCCTCTTCCTTTAGGAGTAGACCGGCTAGAATAGGATTTGTGTTGTTTAAGAGAAAACGTGACCTTATTCCACATCTTCAGGCCAAACGGATCTAACTGTAGTGTGTGTATGTGTGCTCGCACTTGTTGAGTTTTATAGGGTATTCCATAGACATGATTTTTATACTGTACAAACTGTATATCCAATCCCTAAACCAAAACCAAACCATCAGAAAACTTCCTGAATTAAATAAAAGCATCTTAGTATGATTTATAAGCTGTTTTCCTCATGGGGACTAAAGAATGTCCCCATACAAACATAAATAATAGATGTAGGAATTATATACAGTATATATGAATGGTAGTAAAGTTTCGGTAGAACAAAAAACGTTTTTTTTTTATGTTTATCACGGTTGCATTTATTGCAGTTGTTTGAATCAACAAATTTAAAAATTGAAAAATGTAAATATTATTATAATTTATAAACTGGTTTTAATATATTTTAATAAACTTAAAATAAAATATATCCCTGTGACGGAAACGTCGAATTTGTTGACTACAAAACCAGTCACAAGGGTCATTTTTTTTTAAATTGAGATTTATACATCACTTGAAAGCTGAATAAATAAGATGTCCATTGATGCATGGTTTGTTAGGATAGGACAATATTTGGTTGAGGTGTCTGGGAAAAATCTGGAATCTGAGGGTGTAAAAAAATCTAAACAATGTTTAAAAATGTCCATTCATGTTTGCGATTTTGCTGCATCCACTCTCAAATATATATATTTTTTATATATTTACGGTAGGAAATGTACAAAATATCTTCATGGAGCATGATTTTTAATTAAAATCCTTATGATTTTTGGCATAAAAAGAAAAATCGATAGTTTTGACCCATACAATGTATTCTTGGAATACATTGAATACAATGTATTCAATGAATACAATGTATTCTTTGACCCATACAATTATTCTTCTATACTTCATACAAATATACCTGTGTGACTTGTGACTGGTATTGTGGTCCATGGATCATACGTTTGTTTGTGTCTAGATAGCAAAGTAAAAAAAAAAAAAAAAAAAAAGGTAGTTTAGCATGAGTCTGTGACATAAAATGAGTGAAAAAGCCGGGCATAGAATTAGTAACAGAACTGTAACAGAATGGAAGTCGGAGGTCATTCCCAAGCCATGGGTTATTTTTATGTTCTGCAAGTGTTCATGACAAAGTAAATCCATATGATTACTCACACCCTGCTCTCATAGTACGTAATAAGCTAAATAAAATACTACTTGGAAAATAACATTAAATCTCACGTAAGGGATTGCAGAGATTGTTCCATTATACATTTATAAGAAAAATGTGTGTAATTACACTGAAACCTGTCAGTAACCGACCCACGTCTTTGAATTATGTTTGGGATTGTTGAAGTGGATTTATGATTTTTTTCGTGACACACCCTTAGTGACTGTGTTTTGTGGGTCTGTAGCAGAGGAAGTTCAAATCTTCTGTTTTTCTGAATCTTGGGCTAATCATTTGATGAAGCAGGATGGAGAAACTTAGTCTTCTGTTTCATTTGTTCTTCTGAGCACCAGGCCCAGGAACTGTTCAGATCAAAGGAGAACACAGACCCCTGTGTGTGTGTGTGTGTGTGTGCGCGTGTGCGAGATGTTAATGTATGTGTGTGTGTGCTTATGTGCGTTTCTTGCTATGTCCCATTTGCCTTGTTCTTTGTTCTATTAACATAATATGTCATCAGTAATTTGACCTTGTGAAGAAGCTAACTGTCTCTTTTGCAGAAAAAAACAACAATAAAAAATAGAGAGGAAAGGACAAAAAAGCAAGTAGTGAAAAAAGATCCCCCTTGAAGAAAATGGCCATCAGCACTTGTGCCATCTGTATTACCCACTCTAACCCTTTGTGATTCAAACTCCGTCAGCTGAAATCAGAAACAGACCGTCCGGAGCACTTAAAAACAGCTAAATTTAAAAGGATTTAACAGGAGAAGTTTAAAGTTTTTGCTGGAGGCCTTTCATTCACAAGCTTTGAATTTAAACAAAAAAAAAAAAAACGTGAAAAACGTACAACCTCATTTCAAATGGAAATGGAATAAAATAATGTTCGTACTTCTGTCCTTGCATTGTGATGTAAGACAAGAATAAGAATGTGCAAGCTTTCAGACTCAAATAAACAGTGTTGGGGAGTAGTTAACTACAAGTGAAGCTACTAACTTAACTACATTTTTCAGTAGCTTGGCAGTAGCTCAGTTGCTTTTTAAACAGTGTAGCTTTTCCAGTAGCTAACTACTTTTTGCAGCAAGTAGCGGTGTAGCGCGAGCAAAAGCTACACTGCTACATTGTCGAGTCTGCGCGAATCAGCGCGATGCAAGGATATTCTTCTTCTTGTTAGATTACAAACTTATTTTTTTAAACTTTACCGCCACCTGTTGTTTAATCACGCATCTTGCGGCTAACGGTTTCACTGACGTACAGAAGTGGGTTGACACACCCATATTATGATTGTATAGCAAGATGGCACGGCAGATTTGGAGGATGGAGAAACAGCTAATGTTAATTACCCATAACCTCATTTGTCCAAGTTCAATCAGTATTTTTGAGAAAATGTTCTACATGCAATTTACGTTGGATGTATATTTCGTTCTTGCAATTTCGTTGTAGGCTATTTGTTGCAATTTTGACAAACAGTCTGAGATATTTGAGTGTTGTGTAATAAAACAATACTCTTTGAAATCGTAATTGCATTGCCTTGTTTTAAACACTAAATATTTTACTTAAAACATTCCTCAGACACTTATTCAGTTATTTATAATATACGTTGTTCAAAAAAGCAAAAGTAGTGTTCAATGTAGCTAGCTACTTTTTGATAGTAACTTGTAGTGTAACTACTTTTCTAAACGGGTAGCTTGACTGTAGTTAAACTACTTTAACTTACGAGTAGCTTGTAGCTTGTCAAACTACAGTTTCAGAGTAGCTTCCCCAACACTGTATATAAAGTTGAGGTAAAGTCCCTTTTCCTCTTATTAATATTGACCCCAAGAGACCATGTTTCTTCCTCATGGTTTTAAACGTTCAACTTATGCGGTTTAAGGACAAACATTGTATTCGCATTCAAGCATGTAGATTTACTTCACTGTCATTTTCATTAAACAGAAAGCTAACAATGCCTATATCAGCTCTCGTGCTGTAAGAGAGCAGGCCTTCTTGATGAATAGTCAGGCCTGAGGCTCTCATAAGCTGATTAATGTATGTGTATAACGGCTGGCAGTAAGGACAACCAAACTCACCCACCTGGCAAGACAAAACATCCACATAACAGGGGAATGGAAGGGTAAAGAAAGCACTAGCACATACAACATAGTACTATTAATCATATTCTATATTTTCTGAATTTCTTTTAATGTGTTCAATTAATCTGTTTGGTTTCATGACCTTGAGAACTCAGTATATTATCACTCTCACTTCTGTGAACGTCAAACTTGGAGCACAAGAGATCCTCGCAGGTCCTTGTACACTCCACACTGCACGCAGATGTGCACTTATTCATGTTAATAAAACACCCAAGGGTGTTTCATTTTGTATTCTGATGCAGCTTTATGTCACCATTTAACACACGCCAAACAAGCTGTGAGAGAAAGCACATTTCAGACTAAAGACGGTCAAGGGCAGGTATAAAACAGGAAATTTAGGGGATAATGGACCAAGACATAAGTTGTTTGAACTGATGTACATGAGAGAGTTTGTAGAGAAAATGAGAGAGAGAGTTTTTTTTCTTTACGTATCTATATGTATATCCTGGCCTCGTAACCTGTGTTCCCTGTTGCTCTCAATTAAACATTTCTGTATTCAAATAGTCTGTGGGAGACCCACTCCTCTTGACCCTGCCAGAATGTGTGTGTGTGGAATGAAATATCAGCGCTTTGATACTGAATCCCTCCTGTCTGTTAACTTTCGGCCAAGCTGAAGGATTCTGGGGATGCTTGCCTGTATGTTCCAGTACCCTCTCTCATATCCACCCACAGACATGGGTACACAGACACATTAATATTTATTTACATATATAGGAATGCACACTTACACAGTACAGTATATGAACCCCCACCTAGTTCCAGGTCACTCAGTTCTAAGTCAATGGGGTTTCTTTTCTTTTGAATCGATGGTGGAGAGAGAAAGAAAGACAGATTCCAAGTGAAGACAGTGTGAAGGGCTCTTGTGGAGAGCAGATATCTCATGTATCTGAGAGAAAAGAAGGAAAACACAGCTCCCACTCTCCTCTTTTCTCTTTCTCTCACTTTTTCTGATGGCGAATCAAATCTACTTAAAGGGATAGTTCACCCGAAAGTGGCAATTCTGTCATTGTCTGTTCACCTTCTTGTTGATCCAAACCTGGGTTGCATTTCCCAAAAGCAACTATGGTCACAAGTTCCATCGTTACGGAGTTCAACAGAACATGCGACCAAAGTTAACTTTTGAGAAACACACTCCCTTACATGCAGTTAGTGAAGGACTGATGCTTTTAATCTTCAAAAGTAACATTTCCTTAAAGTACACCTTGTGAGTTCATCAGATTAATCATGATAATTTGCTTTCATTATAATAAAAAGAGTGGCCACTGGCCAGTATATTATTGAAATGATATAATATATGTATATAGGGGAGAGCGGGGCACAATCTAACGCTTTTTGACGCTCTCAGTTTGTGTAAATGTATTTAGGGTTTAGAGTATACATTTTTTCCCACATTGATTTCCCGCATGTCTAGTACAATTATGTGGTTTTGTTTTTTTAATACAGTGTATACTTTTTTTCTTGAACAATATGACAGCTTAAAACACTATCTCATCTAATCAAAAAATACAAAATATTTTCTTAATAAAATATAATTATTACCTATTTCATATACAATAATGTCATTTTTTAATAATTAAAAATAAACTAATTTTTGAGTTTGACGACGAATACACATTGGAAAACACAAATATGCAGCATAGTTCAAAACAAAAATAATAATTTATAATTTCTTCTCAGTCTTTATTTACATGTTTCTCATGTTTTCTCAAAAGAGTTCATAAAAGTATAGAATATAATAGCATATTTCTAATTGTTACAAGGCAGCAACTTCACAACTGGGGTTTAATCCCTGCTAGTGTCTTCTGCTTGTTGTAAGCGAAGCATTAAAGGGATAGTTGGGCCAAAATGATATTTAAACCATGCATTACTCACCCTCAAGCCGTTCGAGATGCATATGTCAATCTTGTTTCAGACGAACACATTTTCAGTTATTTTAGAAAATGTCTTAGACCCTTCAGTGGATAAAATGTGAAGAAATGGGGTCCAGCTCCTTCAAGTCCCAGAAATGTGCATAAATCCTTCACAAAAGTAATCTATCCGGCTCCAGGGTGATAAACGAAGGCCTTCTGAGGGTAGTACTGTGGGGTATTGTCGTAAAAATATACATATTTAAAACTTTATAAATTAAAACATCTGACTTCCGGCAACGAGGTCGACGTACGTCACCAGGAGATGAAGTTGGCGTGCGTCACGTGCAGAACCGGCCGTGACGTCGCGACGTTTCCTACGCTGCGTCTACCTCTGTACGCCGACTTCCATCACCCGTGAACGGACATCAGCGTAGGAACCGTTCTCGACGGTCGTTGCCGGAAGTCAGATATTTTCATTTATAAAGTTTTAAATATGTATATTTTACGACAATACCCACAGATTACCCTCAGAAGGCCTTCGTTATATCACCTGAGATCCGGATAGATTACTTTTGTGAAGGATTTATGCACATTTTTGGGACTTGAAGGAGCTAGACACCCATTTCTTCACATTTATCCACTGAAGGGTCTAAGATATGTTCTCAAGTAACTGAAAATGTCCGTCTGAAAGCAAGATTGACAAATGCATCTCGAACGGCTTGAGGGTGAGTAATGCATGGTTTAAATATCAAATTTCTCTGAACTATCCCTTTAAAGAACTTCAGTCAACTGTTAAACAACAGATTGAAGATTAGAAATAATATCAATGGAGATCGAAAATAATTTAAATAAACCCCCCCCCAAAAAAAAAAAAAATAATAATAGAGATGAAAAATTAACTTAAGTAAGAAATGTACTTTGCTAGTGGTTAAACAAATGTTCAGTGAAAGATTTAGGAATTTTGAAGCAATTTTTTCTCTATATAGTGTTGAAATGGCAACTAGTAAATACACCAAGTTTCGTCATGCCAGCATGTGTGGAAGTATTTAAAATATCAAAGTTGGTTCTCGAATACTGAATGATGACATAGACCTCTCTACGAAGTGTCTCCAGACATTGTAGTTGTCAATGAACTGATTCTGGAAGTGGGTTGTTGTTTTGATCCTTAGGATAGACTTGTGTTTTTCTGAGAAAATGTTAAAATACCAGTCATTAACAAATGCTTTAGCAGTGTGTGGTTACAGCACAAAACTGATCATCCTAATCTTTGGTAGTCTAGGACATAGATCTTCAACACTGCTCCTGGAGGCCCACTGTCCTGCAGAGTTTTACTCCAACCCTAATCAAACACACCTGAACCAGCTAGTCAAGCTCTTCAGGATCACTTGAAATCACAGCCTGAAGCAGGTTTGATATAAACTCTGCAGGGCAGTGGGCCTCCAGGACCAGGGTTGAAGACCTCTGGTCTAGGACATGTGCACAGGTTATGCGTCAGGGGTTTGCAAATCGCTGGACTGAGTAAAAAGATCTCTAAGCAAACAGCCAAATACTGTTCTGTGTCAGCAATCATAGGCAGTCTGCATGTTTTGAGAAGGCGATGTCACCTCTATCCATATAGTCTATTTGCACTATTTATATATTCATGTGGTTGTGACTATTGTCTATATTGTCAGGTGAAACATAACAGGCTCTTTGTGAATATTCTGGAGGCTTGTGTTGTTTAATCAGTATTGGTCATTCCAAATCAAATAATCATATGTGAGAGTGTTGTGTGTGTGTGTAAATAGCAGAATAACTAGTGGTTATTAATTTCTTTGGTTTTAAATTTTCATTTAGCTTATTTGTGTCTGAAATGATGTCTAGTTTGGTTGGGTTTATCTCACTTTGCGTTCATATGTCTATAGCAAACTAATTAGATCTGACGCAGTGTTAACAGCGACAAGAACAATAAGAAACAGCAGCAGTAATACGAGTACATAGGTTGCAGGGGGGGTAAGTGGATTGTAGAACATTCATTTGTTTTCGGGGGAAGGAGGGACGGTCCGTGTTAATGAAAGTTGTATAAACAAACACCTCCTCCTTTCTTGAGGAACCATCAGGGGGTCCAGAGCCAGACTACGATCCCCTGGGACCTCACACCTCTCCAGGTCGAGCACTTAACAAACTACCCCTAATTTACACCGCTAAACCCCCATATTAGCTTTACCCAGCAGCTACAGTGTACATTGACTCAAATTAACACACAAATTACATTCACTAATTGCTTTCTTGCTAAACTTTGCCTCTCCAAACTGCTCGGAGTTTGTTTCCAACAATTTGTTGTGCTGTAATAGAATAATTGAAACCTTTGGTAAAGAGATCAGTTATGGATGTGTAGTTCGGGGTACAGGATTATTGTGTTTGTATATGTGTTTGTGTGTGTTTATGCTCATGCCAGGCTGGGTCGACCCACCTAGTCTCTCACGGACCCCTGGAGGGGCATGTGGTTTTGCTGGACACATGTGTGGATTTCTCGGGGTGGTCTGTACCAAACGCTTTGAGTCTGGCTGACTCTTCCCTCACCTCTGCCTTATCAGTTGAAACTGACTGCTGAAGGGAGAGAGGGCACGCTTCTCAAATAACAGTAAATACCGCACACACACATGTATGGACTCTTACAAGCTGACAGAACCAATAAATAGGAAGTGTGGATCAGAAGTGGACATGTGGAGAAACTTCCTGTGCGTATGCTTATGGTCACTGAAGCATGGTAACCCCTGAAGCTATGAAAGGACTGCATTCCATTGGTCAAAGAGCTATGGAGGGAAACATTTAGTCCACCTTAATAGTGTGCAAAGTTATCCAAAACCTTTTTTTTTAATGATTAGTCTGTTTTTCATTACTTGCATAACAACATGAAATTTTGAGTGAAACTTCACTCTAAAAATGTTTTTTTTTTTTAAAGTTCAGATTAAAACAACGATTAAGTATTTTTTTACATATTACATTAAAAAATGTATTATTAT
This sequence comes from Hybognathus amarus, assembly GCA_030378365.1. NCBI lineage: Eukaryota > Metazoa > Chordata > Actinopteri > Cypriniformes > Leuciscidae > Hybognathus > Hybognathus amarus. The sequence continues at coordinate 225,190 of JAQIUQ010006954.1, read as the reverse complement.
TTGTGATATGCACAAGCACCTTTTTTAAAGTTGTTTCAAAGGAAATTCTACCAATTTATTTTCAGTGAAAGAGATCTGATGTTCACATGACTGAGTGTCTGAAATCTTAAAGTGATATTAAGACAAAATCACAAAACAACTGGCCCTGTTTTGTGTCTTGTTACAGTGTAATACATTTGAGTACTGAGTAATATGAATTATCTACATGTACTTTAACTATGTGGCTTAGGATTTGGTTTAGGGTTAGTTACATGTAGTCATGCATAATTTATAGTTATAACTAACACTCTCAGAAAAAGGTTCTATATATGTAGCATAGGGTTCTTTGCTCAACTGCAAAGGATAAAAAACCTTTTTTTGCATAAAAAACCTTTTATGCAAAAAAAATGATGATAATGACCAGAAAGAACCCTTTTGGCACAAAGGTTCTTTATAGGCTATTATTCATTCATATATTTACATTATTCTGCAACATTTTGCAGTTGTAATTAAATTATTGTTTATTAAACTGTTGTAACTTAATATCCCATTTTAATCATGGTGATTTTTGAAGGATAAAAACTGAAATGGCACTCTTCATGTGATATTGATTAATTACATTTTTTAACCCCCATATCTTGAATTTTGTGATCATTCATGCATTGCATTTTAGGGTTCCAAATACGTAGCGCTTTAGAACCTTTTAAGGGTCTATATAGAACCTTTTCTTCTAAGAGACATGTAACAAGGACACTGAAATAAAGTGTTATCATTATTGCTGCCAAATAAGTAAATAATTGAATAAATATGCTGCTTAATCAAAATAATTGCAATAATCACATATTCCCCAATATAATCCAAATCCAAGATAAATGAAGATCATTGTGGAAGATGAGTTGCGTTGCAAGTACAAAAAGTGGTTTATGACGTCAAATACGTATAACTTAAGTCTATCACTGGTCTGTAGTCTGCTTTGCAATCAAGTTTGTCAATCTGTAAAAAGGAAAATTAGTATTCTTGCATTCTGTCAGTGCAACTTTTTAAATGTACATGTGGATCAGACGAACATCTGTAGTCACTGCATCATACACTGGCTTTGCAGTGTCTTCCAGTATTATTACAAACACATCTTGAGACGTTTTTGTTTTGCTCCCTTCAGTTGTGGTCTGGCTACTTTTGAATTCAAAACATCAGATCATTTGAACTGCTCCGCACTCATTCTGTGTGAATTCTGTTTATATATATATATATATACCGGTATATTAGTTGTAATCACTGAATAGAAAAGTTTCAAGTATGTGTGAATGGTCAGACTCATTTATGCAGAGAACTACCCTTTTGGCTGAATCGTTTTAGTATTGTAGTCATAGATTTGACAAGGAAAATAACCCCCATGTTTCTTGTTATCTGAATGGTACCAATCCAGAGCAGAGCAGGAACTTGTGAACTCTGCTGACATCAAAGTGTTTCATCTTTACCATCATCAGAACATCATCTCATTGGTTTTACTTATCAGCTCACCTGCTGGGCTACAGGACCCCTGTCATCTCAATTTCACACTTTGGAAAAATACAATAAAAACCCTGCGGACTGCTCTTGTAGATGTTTTGTGCTGTAAAGTTAATTTAAACAAAATGATCTATCAATCCGTCTGTCTGTCGGTTCGTGCCAGTCTGTCTGTTGGTCAGTTGGTCGCTCTTTCACTTTTCAGACATATTCATTTAAAGGCCTTGAACTGAAGCAATGGTATTTCTCTGATCAGGAGCAGTGGGGACAGGTTCGCCTCGACAGCGACTATTTTAGTGCAGCAGGAGAAATGATCTGAGATGACTCAAAATTCAGGGCAGCGTCCGACATTTTGATCAAACCGGAGGAAATCCAAAACCATCTCAAGCATGTCCATAACTGTCTGGCCGTTCCTCAGCGGACAGCATTCGCCTGAGGAACGGCCTTTTAAAATTACAAAGCACCGAATCAGAAACAGGCCACATGGATGCCAGGTCTTCAACCATCAGCCGTACTTGATCTCTGTCACTGCTAGTAGCCAAAGGGGCTTCTGTGTTTGTATGTCTGGAAGGGTAATTCTTCACTAAGCAGTGGAGATTACAAAGAAGCCAGTATTCCATTCTGAAAGGGACAGCGTTAGGATTTTCCTGCACATATAGTCCAGGTATTAACTGAAGAGTTTAGTCTGGTAGCATATTATAATAATGGAAGAGCATTAGCATTGAAGTTGGATGGCTAATCAGTAGCCAGACATGTTGGTAGCATTCAGATATGTATGGCAAGCCGTTCCACAATTGTCAGCTTTCCTTGATTCCGATAAAACATTAGTATCCAAAGAAAAAGCCATTTGCCCATTGGACAAATTTACATTTGTTTAATAATGTTTAAAAAGTCCAGTATTCAAATATTTTGGAAAGAAAAGTCTTTTTTTTTACCTGTGCATGAGAGAAACATCTAAATTTAGATCTCTTCAGGAACACTTTAACATCATGATTGTTTTTCGTTCAATTTCAATTTGAACACAAACATTTCTCAGCCAATGCTTAAAGCCTAAATGATCAGTGCCTTGCTGTATCTTTTTAATTCTCCTTAAAGTCTTCATCCGAAGTCAATGTTGATGTTTATCAAACACTGCTAAGGACTCTATTCAGTTCCCTGAGCTTTGAAAGACCAATATTTTTATCTGGCCTATTTTTTAAGTTCGGATGAACTTAAAGTTGGACTTTTATCTAATGCAGTCTGTTTCCCTAAAGCATGTTGACTCTACAGGTCTCTATTTACTTTATTGAGGGGTGAAGGCGACCCCAGGTCAAACCAACCTAAACATCAGAACTTAGATTAGAATGACTGATACTGCAGCACTTTATGGGACATCCTGAGAACACTCTCCCAACTCTGCCCCCATCTTACAAATCACTGTCTCCACTCAAGCAACAGAAGTAAGCTCGGCTTCCTGCATGCGCTGCAGTTCCCAGAGACCTTTCTCCTGGAACAAATGTTTCCTCTTTAAAATAGCATTTGTTTGTATCAGGTGTTATGATGGAGGAGCGAATCTTCATACGGTCTATTCTAGAAACTCATTACTGTGAACAACATCACCTGCACCACAAAAAGAGATTAAAAAAACCCTCACAAGCCAAAGAACAATGAAGCCAATTCTTCATTAGTATTTTTTTTTTTTTTTAGAAAAAAGCTTATTAACAAAATGTTAGTCAACGGAAAGTTGGTTTTCATACACAGCAAGAGAGCAGCAGTAACTGTTTATTAAAACCAGGAATTCAAGCAGAAAATCAGACATAAATGGACAGGATGTAACTTCCACATGAGGTGTTTTATCTCAGAAAAGTAGGTTTTAATAAAATTTTCCAGCTACACAAATGGTTCGAGCCAGTTTTCACATATTTATCACTGTAAAAAAATAATCCTGTAAAAAAACGGTAAACTATTGGCAGCTGTGGTTGCCAGCATCATACCGTAAAAATACGAGTGTGTTACTGTTTTTGTGTTAGAGCATATAGCTGTTAAATTAAAGTTTTATACTGTAACTGACAAATGGTATTTAGTTGTTAATTTCAAAAACAGTAACACACCGTATTTTTACGGTATGATGCTGGCAACCACAGCTGCCAGTAGTTTACTATTTTTTACAGGATTATTTTTTACAGCTGAAAAGCATATTGTATAATAAACTGATTAGTACCAGTTCCGAATTCCTTCATGTAGGAGAGAATGTCACTTAGATAGGGTTGTTTGTAACATTAAGGGCAAAATGGTGTAAAGAAAACAAATTCCAGTTAAAATGATACAGTAACACTACAAGAGCACTCCAGAAGTCCCTGTGTGATAAATCATATAATATTTTCATCTTAATTGGAATGTTTCTTTCCATATTGTGTTGCACGTCTATTATTGGAATATCTGCTAACACTTTATTTTGATGCTCCCCCAACAAGTAACTTTGCAAGTACATGTCAACTTATTCTACTAACCCAAACTCTATCACAAGGGACCATCAAAATGACGTGTTACCCTTAAACCTACAGCCTAACAGTCTACATTCTATTTCTCCAATGACAGTTAGTTGACATGTATAGTTACAAATTTACTTAGTAGAATGTCTGAAGTAGATCATTAAAATAAAATGCAAAGGCCTTCTTTTTGTGTTAGTGTTTATAGGTACAAATTTAAAGTGTAGTTTGGTATATTAATAGGATATCAGTTAATTGAAAGCAATTGTATGAAATAAAAAATAAAAACAGGCACCAAACTGCCATCCCATAATACCTAAAACAACACTATTTTTTTTTCATGTCCAATACAAAAACGCCTTTTCATCTGATCCGTTTATTCACACTTTTTTTACACCTCATGCACCGTGTCCTGAATATGATGTAATGCATTTACATTCAAGAAATTTAGAAGACTTTCAAAAAGTTCTTTATCATCAAATGCAAAATTAGTTTGAGAAAAAATGCTTTTAGATACCTTTTTTTATCCGCAAAAGAGCTTTCCAACGTTCTCTGTCTCTTCATCCAAGATGTCCAAACTAAAGGCATCTCCGCTCGGCAAGTGTCCTCCACCCAAAGTGCCCTGCTTGCTATTATGTGTGTAACCCCGTCCAGCTGTCTTGCATTCACACAACACAAACTGGACGTCTCAGCACGAATAGCATAGGCCCATGGCATTAAACAGCGGAGAGGAAAAGAAGACATACGGAACAGTTTCAGAGCTCTGATGAACAGAGAAATATAAAAGCTGCAGAGATTTATGGGCTGAGGAACGCCAGAGCAGCTTCTGATGGGAGCAGCCTGCCTGTGACTTCTCAGATCTCGGGAAGTTCTGGGTGGATGATCAATTGCAAAGTTTGAAATCGCTAAACAGAAACTGATGGTTGGAGCGGAATGAAATACGTCCCCTTCTCTGTGTCGCAGGACTGTTAGCATGTAAGGTATGTTCTGGCTAAACATAGATCCTGTCTTCTATCTCTGGTAGACCTGTCCAGACCTTTTCCCACACTCTTTTTTTTTTGTCTTCTATCTCCAGTTCCTGTTGTTGGGAAGTGTGCCAGCTTAGCCAGAGTGAGTGCCAGAAAGACTTCACTAAAGAGAGAAGGGTTAAAATGTAAGGGAAGCACGCATGTATACATGGAGGGAAACAAAAAGCATAACTTGTAGTAATAATAATAAAAATTATAATAGCAATTATGTGGTTATTAAAATCTGATTTGTGTTCTGCTGCTTGGATAATACTCTTTCTTGCTCTTGTTTAATCTATCTCTTGGTACATGATCTTCTTTAGCTCTCTCAGTCCTTCTGTTCGGTGGTCTACATTTTGCTTTCTTTGATCTTTTACTGCGCTCTCTTTTCTACACATCCCCTCTCTCAGATCTCTCTCCCTCAATAAGTAAACTGTTTTTATCTTCCTTCCACCTTTTTTATTCCCATCTTCCTTCTTTTAATGGGTCTCTCCCTTCCTGCTCTTTGGTTTGTTCTAGAGCTGGGATTTGGCAAAGTGGTGAAGATATAACTCTAACAAAAATGGAACACTTTATCATCTTTCTCATTGAACAGATGACGCCATAATCTCTGTCTGTCCCAAAAAAATTGTGTTCAGATAGAATTTGATGCTTTCCTCAATCCAAACAGTTTCTCAATTTGAATATCAATAGTGGTTACTGGGGCCAGCTCTCACACTTTTTAGGTCAATCAAAGTCAGAATCAAGTCTGGGCTATGAAAAGCTTTTTTTTTTTTTAATCACCATTTCTTCCATCATTGCCCGAATAAGGTAGTGTTGTTCGCCACTTTAAAGGGGTCATGAACTGGCTTTTTAAATTGTATTATATTGTCTGAGGTCAACGTAGGACGTTCGCTTGGTTTTTGCATTCAAAAACATCAAAATGAATAAGTAATAGGCTATTTCGTACCCTAGTTTTGAGCCTAGCTGAAAACGCTCGGTTTTTATGGGCGTCTCGCACTGAAAACTTGAAAGTAAACGCCCACTGCTGTGAGTGGATAACAGTTTTGCATAATTGTTTTGAAAACGTCCAGTGTTGTAAAATGGCAACCGGAATGATTCGCCCATACATGTTCAATCCAGAGTCTGTGTGTTGCACAATTCCTGTCAGATCCAATATAGATGGCAGAGCACCGTTCTTTACTCTTAATCGGTCTGCAAATCCAATCTTTACAAAACAATCCTCAGTGAAATGAAGTGAACAGATGGACAATGTTTTACCTCATCAGCTGGAACGTCATTAAAAATAAAGTTTATCCATGCAGTCCTATTGGGATCTAGAGGAAGCTTATGCAGCGACGGTCTTCTTCCACAACCAGGCACTGCACAGTATTCTGTATTGCTCGGTAACTCGATACGGTTTGTCATCACGAGGTAGGCATCTATGTTATTTAGTTATGCGTGTAATACGCGAATCGGTGGGCGGGGCTTAACCGGCCGTGTTGTAGTAGTCGTTGATCTTCTGCAGGGGTGGTGTTTTATCCTCTTTGACGTCATAGTTCCCCACTTTTAAAAACGAGTCGTTTGCTGAGGCTGGTGTCAATAAAAGCTTTTATTGGACTAAGCAAGGACGTTTTCAGTTCTGAAACTTACAGGATATTCTTATAATATGATGACCTCTTAGATGTCAAAAGCTCAAGGAAAATTTTATTTCTCAGTTCATCACCCTTTAAGTGGAAATGTCAAATTATTATTGTTGTAAATATGATATAGCCTACTATAATATAATTTCTTTTAAATAAATGTTATTGCAATTTTAGTTTGGCTGTTGTATTCTTTTTTTAAGTGTTTGTCGGCTCGATCGAAGTATGCAAACTGGTAAGCTTGAGACTCGAGTGTGCAGCGTGTTCGCGCCACCGCTGCTTCGGTTGTCCCTTTGGTTGCTTTACACTGACTTCCAGCTGGTTGCCCATTTTGGAAAGCTTCATGTACCTTGTCAGATATTAAGGCAACACCATACCATTGCCGAATGTCATTACAGACGTGGTCGAAGCATGTGATGCCAATGACAAAGACTGCGTTCAACATCTTTCGTTGCAGGCCAACACTCAGCGCCATAAAGAGCAACAGTGCGACAGTACAGAATGACAGTGCGGTAGATCTTCGACTGTTACTGTTCTTCCTATCGATCGTCACCCTGCTCTGGTCTGTTGTCATGTACTCTTTTGTTTTAACATTAAGGTATAGGCCAAAAGTTGCAAGACGATTGCTCCTGTTACGAACCTTGGAAGGTCTTGGGTAGATAACGCAACATGTATATATCGTTTGATCGACTTTCGGCCACTTGGAATTGGAGAGGTGACAAAGCCGATTCTTGGTGGACGCCCACAGTAAATGAAACTCTTTCGCTGTTCCGGCAGTTGCCTGCACTTGGCTTTTTGGTTTATTGTAGAGCGGCTTTACCCATTCGATGAGTTCTTCAGGAACTGCATGGGTTCTTAGTCCGTGCCAGGTGGCTTTATGGGGAACACGGTCGAAAGCCTTTTCAAGGGTGAGAAAGGCAGCATGCAGGGGCTTTTGTTTCACTCCATGCTTCTCAAACAGGTGCCTGGTGGCATGCATAAATAATTTTAATTCTGCGTAAATAATTTACCGCAGCCTATTGTCGCACACGCACACTCGCTGTTTATCTATCATGGCTTTGGAATCAACAATGGTCACCGACAATTTAAGGAAGTGGTGGGTGAAGTAACGTATGACGTTTTGTGCTCCGGTTACTACCCGACACCCGAAGTTACAGTGCAATTAAAGCGATACAGACCAATGACGTGTCATTTAACCTATTTTAAGTCGATGTACCATTGCAGGGGTCTTTTGAAATATGTTGTGATGGTTGAAAACTACATAGTGTTACTTTAAGATTTATTTTTTAATTTGATCTACATGTGAAATGCTGTTTATTTACTGGAAGGATCTTTGGTAATCAGACCGTAATTGCTCACACCTTTGCTCCCTCAATCTCTCTTTAAACTCAACAGGAGCAGAGGCGGATGAGGGGCTGTCAGTGGGGAAGCATCACTACCGCTGACCCTCATCAGGCAAATCACAGAGAAGCCCTAAATCATACACACACACACAGAAGCAGACACTCGGAGCCAGAGGTATTGCTCAAACACTAGGGGTCATATTTACATTTGAGCTGTACCTACAAAAACATGCAAACACGTCCCTCTCAGGAGGGAGAACTCTCACGCTGTGAATAGGAGAAAGGAAAACATTCCCCTGTGGTTCAATGGGGCGGCCGGGTCTGTTCACTGAATCTGCTTCTAATTTGAAAATGAAAATGCAAACCGTTCTGTACATACACGATTTTACAAGAGAAACACCAACAGATCATTAACTATACATTTTGACGGTACACAGTCAGTATGCTTGATTTGTGTAGGCACAGCTTAAGTAAAGTATTTCCGCCAGCGCCAGTGCTCAGAAAGCGTTGATGGAAATCTTCGTTACGGCTCTGAAATCGAGCATGCTGACTCACATAGACATAGGCACACCCATTTGCACACACACACACAGCTTCTGCAGATGAGGGATGCTGTGACTTCTTGTATTACTGAGCATCAGCTGCTTTCAGGGGAAAGTATTTATTTGTTGGTATTTTTTTTCGTCTTCTTTAGTTTCAAAAACAGCACATATTCCTGGCAGAGATTGCCTTCCTGTACTTTTAAACATAATTAAACAAACATGTCGGTATTGCAGTAATCTGTCCTCTGCTAGCCAACTTCTAAACCTGCAGAATGTCAGGCTCAATCCTGTTCAGATCACCCGCAGGACTCCAACAGCTCACCGTGTTCAGTGGAAACATTTCAATAGAGCCGTTTCAGGACGACCCTTTTTGACCCTCGTTTTTTAAACCCACCTGTTTGGCAGTCTGCAAAGAAACAAACCCAACAATCTTAAATTTTTCAACCATTCTTTCTAAAGTAAATATGTGTCCATTTTGTCCATTCAAGATATTGAAATGAAAGCGTTTGCATAAAATTTGACATGAGTGGACAATGAACACTGTGATATTTACACCTCTAAAACGGCAGAAAGATTTAAATTCTTTCATGTCACAGTCAAAAGCATATTCCAGCAAAATGACTCGTTTCATATTGTTTTATTATGATAGACGGATTGCTGCTCACAGCTTGGTCTAATATCTCTGTGCATTAGGGCAAACACATGCCAACAAGTGTTGATAGAAAGAGAGAGAAAAAAAATTGAGAGTAAGAAAATCTCCGGCCTCTCTGCTGTCTTGTAAAATGCATGAACGCCTACATTATTGTGCAACCGCTCTGATTTATTTTGGCTTTTATTTTTATGGCTCCATATGTACTTCCTCTCTGCATTAGAGGGCCAAAATATGAACCATCAGTGGCAGCCAAGCCGAAGTTTGAATTCTTCAGCAATGTGCTAAACATTCGGCGGGCCCAGAAAGCCTAAACAACAAGGACGGTTAAATGCTACCCACACTGATATCAGTTATTTATGGGCTGATGCAGAACAAGAAACTCCAAGTGTTAGAATACGAGCAGGATGTGTCATGTTAACACTCTTGCAAATACCCAGTGGATTTTAATCAGGCATATGCTTTATACACTACTGTTCAAAAGTTTGGGCTCAGTAAGATTTTTTTTCTTTTCTTTTTTTAAAGAAATTAATATTTTTATTCATCAAAGGATACTTTAAACTGATCAAAAGTGACAGTAAAGACATTTATAATTAGCCTGACTTCATCATACTCATATTCTATTGAGAATATGAGTCTGAAACTGCTTCATTGGGCTTTGATTATGAGGCGTGTCTTAACCGAACCAGGAAAAAAACAAAACTTTGCACTCAACTGGATAGTCGGTAGACCTACAACCTATCAGAGCAACGCAGTAAGTCAAATACTTTGCATTTCACAGTTGTCAACAGAACTTACTTATTTTAGAAGTAAAATAACAAGTGTTGCTTCTTTTACTTGGTCCTTCATGAGTGCGACCAAAGGAGAAACCACAACGACCTCAGGCTTTTCATCACTTCCCATCTTCTTAGCAACCGTCAGAGCCAGCTGATAAGTTACACTTGAAGGACGGCAAGATATCTTTCCGATCGACAAATGCCTTGATTGCAGTTTTCTGTTTGTCTATTAAAATGAATGTGCTGTCGATTCATTTTTATAACAAACGCGATAGCGGAATCTATACATCTCAATTCTCCAGCTGCAGTCATCTCTGAGAGAAACCAGTTAAGTGCGCCGCTCTTTGATAACGAGATGATTACGTCCCGAAGATCACCTGTCCATCATCGTATATAGCCCGCCCTGGCAATTTGATTCGGCCCGAACGTTTTTTTGCCAGATCATAATTACTCCTCAATGGATTGAGTCCAGACCGAACTTCCGTCCAAAAAATGTTGTGGGCGGAGTTTGGGCTGGCTTTCAGGCTAATATATAATGCTACAAAAGATTTCTATTTCAAATCAATGCTGTTCTTTTGTTCTATTCATCAAAGAATCCTGAAAAAAATTATCAGGGTTTCAAAAAAAAGCTGCTCAACTGTTTTTAATAATAATAATTATTTTTTCTTGAGCAGCAAATCAGCATATTAGAATGATTTCTGAAGGATCATGTAGACAGGAGTAATGATGCTGAAAATTCAGCTTTGCCATCACAGGAATAAATTACATTTTAAAAAATATTATACTAGAAAACAGACAGACAGACAGAACAGACAGACAGACAGACAGACAGACAGACAGACAGACAGACAAGAACAGACAGACAGACAGACAGACAGACAGACAGACAGACAGATGACAGATAGATATGGTCTTATCTAATTTCTCACACTTTAGAGATGATAATTACATCTGTCTTCATGAGTTTGTGAGAGCGTAACCAACCATCAATCGCGATGACTGTATCATCTTCACCTCCACCATATGTGTAGTCTGTGGTCAGCCAAGCCTCTGATTAGTATGGTGAGAGTGATTGTGTTCAGGTTCAGTACGGTAGATGGCACACACCATGTAACAGAATCCACTGTGATAAATTGACCCAACTGCTCAACAAGAGGCCAGCAGAGTTCTGTAATTCTCTCTCAGACCTGAACGGTGGAATATCTGCTTCTTTTTTCTTCTTCTTTCTTTCTTTTGACTCCATTACTACTGAACACAAACTGATACTGGCAAAATTGTTTATTCCTCTCATTTTCTTGTAACATGCTTGATCAGTTAGACAAACATTTCGATTTTTGGCCTATTTTACTTTTATCTTTCTTTCTCTGTGTATTCACATTTTACATGCGTAACGTTACAACATAGAGTAGCTCTTTACACATGACCATCAGATAAAGAGTTCACATACATCAAAGCATTACAAATCTGAAATTTATCAGAAGATATGGACTGGCCAGAGAGAATCTGCTGAACCTTTTTGTCACATTTTATTTGGGGAAAATCGTATATTACCAGTAATTATGCTGAACTATGTATAATGCCCTTTTGACAAGATGTAAAATACGTCTTTGATGTCCCCAGAGTGTGTATGTGAAGTTTTAGCTCAAAAATGCCCCACTTTTTGAGCTTTATTTATTTATTTATTTTCTATAGCATGTTAAAATTGCAAAACTTACTGCCCGTTCTCATCCCAAGGCATCATCGGTAACGCTTCCTTTTTACAGTCCAGTTACCCATGTAAATACTATGTACTTATTTTAGTAACTACAATTACTTGGTAATAACTAGTACTAACCCTGAACCTACCCCTAAACCTACCCCTGTTCCATGTACTTACCTTATATTAGCCAGTACTTTCTAGGTAAGTACACTGTAAGTACTGTACTGTAAAAGGAAGCGTTATCCGCGTCATCTAACTGACGCTTTTGACCATGCATCAACATCGACACACATGGCACCCTTCAACATGACATCTTGACTTTTGCGTAAACATACACACCACTTTCGAGTCAAGTGGCATGTTATCTCGACGCATTTTGAGCTATCAGCGTGTATGCATGTATGTCTACGCCATTAACGTCCAGAGTGATTCGCGTGTCTGTACACGCCGTCAAATGTCCGCACGAAACAAAGCAAAATGTAGATCTACATCTGGGAGGTCAATCTTTTTTCCTAGGATGGTGAGGGAAACTTATAAATGCTATTAACCCCAGTGATGGGTAGGTTTAGGGATAGGGTTGAGGTAGGTCATATATTTATATATACAGTAATAACGTTAAGTCAATGGCGTTCATGAACACGCTGAAAAGCAATTATGCGTGTTGATAGTACGCCAAAAATGGAAATACGAATTGGCTTGTCATACACACGCTATTTCATGAGATCAGTCTGCACCCTTTAGCGTCAATATGAGACGCGCATCCTAGTGGTCTAACCCTAACCCTACCCCAGACCTAAACCTACCCGTGTCATCCAACTGACGCTAAAGGTTGCCATGTGCGTTGGATTTAGACGCATGGTCAAAAGTGTCGGTTAGATGACGTTCTAGGATGAGAATGCATTGAAACTGAGCAAAATCGTTTTTTTGTGTTTGTCTCTTTAGATGCAAATGAGCTGGTGTTCCCAATACAGAGTGCTGAGATTCAACAGATTGTGACCTTTTACCTGACACGTTTTACCCCAATTTTTAAAAAACTTTTATCCTTTTATATTCAAAGCACTGTATCTTTGAGTATTGTAACTTTAGAGATGGTAAATGCTCAAACCGCAACATTACACAATAACTAAAGTTTAAACAGTGAAATCATAATCAACCACTCTTTTAAATGAAAGTAAGAGTAATATAATCCCATTGGCCATGCAAAGCATATAATTTAGCCCAAATATCTAAAATTTAGCAAACAAGGGCGTGGAGCATGTACAATGTTGTAAATTAAGTGATTTCCCTAAGATCTCATTTTGTCGAAAAGATCTGATCTGTTTGCAGATGAAAAATTGTTCTGGTCTCCATCCAGCCCTGTTTTCAGTTCTCATGCCCCTCTCTGCTGGATTCTTGTCCCCTAGATTTGTTTAAGATGGAGATATTTACATTTTCGTCTGATACACAAGTAATGATTATTTCAAACATGAATCCAGCCACTTGAGAGGCAATAAAAAGTAATGTTTCTCTTGTTTGCAGAGCAAATTTACAGGTGGAGTTTCGACATGTGACACCGGTGAGCCAGGGTTCATGTTAGAGTGTCCCTAATGACCAATTTAGCGATTTATTTAATCGTTTGCCTTATTTCAACTCAACCTGCCAAACAGTAATGTGTTGAGCCAGAGAGTACGGGGGTGTAATAACTTGTTTGAGGCTGCGCATACAGCGAAGGGTCCTTCCAAAGGTCTGTGAAGCTGGCGCAGTAGTGCTTCAAATATCAGACTGGACTGAGAGTAAGACTCGTTCTGCCCATTTGTCCCGGTGGAGAAAAAAAAAGTTTTATGAGAGGACTCAATGTGCTGATTTAAATGCTATTTGTCTTTTCTTCCATTAAAACTGCAGGGTAAATAGAACCACACAATACAACAGCTAATATATAAGATGTTGGTCATGAGGAATTCCTCTTCGCTTATTGAAAATGACACTTTTCCTTTTCAACGAGGACTTTTTATTAATGACGTACATTGTGTGCTGTCAATAGCCCATGAGTTAGAAAAAACTTTCTTTAGTGGGTGTTATGAAGTAGTTGTGGTGTGCATGCACAGATGGTTTGTTTGCAAAGCAGATAAATGTGCTTTGTGTGAACCGTTGGGTTGCCGTAGGACATCAACTTGAACAAATCCGAATCGGGATTCACGGGGTCACACTGATTTCAACTATATGAAACTTTATACCTACAGGACACTTAGGACATATGCTTAATCAAAACAAACTGCACAAAAGTTTTGCGTTTGATAATATCGACGGTTAAATTTAATCAAACAGCAATGATTAACTGTAAACAGTTTGTGCCGCAGCGCAAAAATCAAACTATTTATTCACTCTGTCTCTATTTTTGCATTGTGAAATGAGAGGTTCTTGGTTGAATAGGGGTGAGCTCCATTAGGGGATTTAAAACTGGAACCAAATAGACTCTGATTGTCCAAATGTTCAGTATCTGCCCTTCAGCTTTGATATGGAGGCTTGATAAATTAAAGGCCCAACGCAATGGTCTTTAAACGAGCTGAAATTACCAAGCAAACTGCAAACAGGGCTGTTTTACCCTGCAGTCTTTGACCAATAATGCCTTGGATTTCGCTCCAGGGGTAATTGCTTTCCTTCTCTCTGGCACGCTTTAACTTTTTCTCAAGGCTCCGCACCCAGTCAAATCATACTTCAATTATATTCCCCCTTGTTTCTTGAAATTATATCATAAACTGGTTTTATTGCTATAAATTTGTATTTCATCAAATAAAAGCGAACCTCGGGCATGGGAACACTTCTGCGTCGGGATCAGACAGGTCTGAGGTAATGTGCGGTGTTGGACAAACATCCTCCACCATCACTGCAAATTTGATATACACTTTATGAGAGTTTATTGTTTGATAAAAAGAGGCATTTTAAGCTTTTTCATCTTTAATTTGATTCGCTGTTGTTGGTCTGTTTTCTGTGTTTATGGTTTTGTTACACTGACCCACTGCTTCAGTTCAGCTGGAGCCGCTTTACTCACTGTTTTCTCTGCTCATGTACCTCTCACTTGGGATCCAAAAGCTTATTATTGCTAATTTCACTTTCAAACACACATTTACAAATGCACATTTGAAACCAATCCCGGCTGATTTGTAATTTTAGTCTCTCTATTGATAGCTCAGTAATTAAAGGGCCGCAGTCAGATTTCTGCAGGTGAAATGTTCTGCTGGCTAAAGAAACTTCAGAGGTTCACAATATGGTCGTGATCATGTGGTTGCCCTTACAGAAGCCACACACTCGGTGTATATCATTATTCGAGTGCTGTTCTGCAATTACACTTGCCTTTCCTGTCCGATCTTTTGCGAGATGAAATGTCTCTGGTTAATAAAAGTTTCAGATTCGGTCTACATTTACTTATATACTCACATTGAGCCGTTTCGTGCATCTCGGAGCCACAAACCTCATTTCAGAGCGGAGTAATTTGTCTTAATTTAGACGATTGCTTCTCCAATAAACATCACCCTCAGAAGACACTCCGCTAAATGAAAATCAACTCCGAACTGAATATGACACCCAATCGAAATACCGTTGTTTAAATTTTTACCTCAGACATGACCCCCAATCCGTGCCGAGTTAAATTACGTCTGTAACCAAAAACAAAGATTTTGAGGTTTGTTCTGAAATCGTTAGGCTATTACGGGGCCTGAACGTTTCCCAGCCCGGTCAGCTCTAATGAGAGCTAAGCTTTCACTTGCGCCTCTGCATAAAATAAAAGTCACATCAAATTTAAGAGAAATATCTGACCGAGCTGAGGTGCATTACGGCAGCTGGCACTTACACAGTCGGATTTTTATTTTATTCTGCAATGTTAATAGTACTATTATGATATATGGCTTATTTGGGCTTTAAAGCTTTATAAAGTGTGAATGTGTGTGTCACTGATTCTTTAGGTCATTCCAGGGGGCGCAGGAAACGATTTGAAAAGTGGGGTGGACTTTTTGAAAAGCACTGATAGTCTCCCAAAACTCAACAATTTATGAATTATTCCATTGTTGTTCAATTTGCTTTTAACTAATATGCATTAAATCTTACACTCTCTTTCACAGTGTCCTTTTCTCTCATAAACTCACGCAATGATTTACCCCAAATTCACCTCTTGCACAGACACTCTTTCCTGTTGGACTGCTGAAAGATTCATGTGTATAGTGTGCAGTTGACAGTGACATTGTGTCTGTTTGTGTGTAAAGGTGACATGACGTGAAGGCCAAGCACGGTAACTCATACTTGGAATTTTTCCACACACACACCTCAGTCGTTTCCTGCCAGTATTAAGAATCAAACCCGCAACCTTCAGTTTCCAGTCTTTTAGGCCACGACTGCCCCAGGTCAAGCGGGGACTGACCATTTTAACCAGTCCATTTCATCAGTACCATCTTTTACCAGCTCTAACTTCCTCTTTGTGTGTGTCTGCATGTTTACATTAAGGAGTAATGGTACTGTAGTATGTTTTACATACTGTAAGTTTGTGTTCATTTAAAGTGAATATTTGAATTCATTATTTGTGTTTTAAGCAGAGGCAGACCAGCTTTATTACTTGAGTAAAAGTACAGATACCCCTTGCTAAATTTTACTCAAGCACAAGTAAAAGTACGACAGTCCAGCCCATTCTCACCCTTTAGCGTCACATAGGCTACGTTCACACTGCAGGGCTTAATGCTCAATTCCGATTTTTTGAAAAAATTAGATTTTTTTGCAAGGCCGTTCACATTTCCAATTAAATGCGACCTTTTGTGATCTCCTGTGTGAACGTGAAATGACCCAGAAGTGACCCGCATGCTCAGAAGAGTACTCAGCGGTCAACGACGTCACTTGTTGTTTGCGGAAGTAGCTAAATGGATGTCTTACAGTGGAGCTCGTTTAGCAATATTAAAGTTATTTTCACAACAGAGCCAGCACACTTACAATCTTCTCGTTTTAAGAAGAAAATTAAACAAAGAAGCGTGTGGGTGCGGAGTCGCAGCTAGGAGTGGTGGGATACTGAAATGAGTGGCTTAACTGATACAGAATTCATCAGTAACTTCCGAATGACCAGATCCACCTTCGATTATGTTTGTGAGCGCCTCCGATCAACTCTGTCACGGGAAGAGACACGTCTGCGCGGCCCATAACAGTGCAGAAACGAGTTGGAGTTGGCGTGTATTGGCGAGCTACAGGTGCGTGCAATGACGTGCGTGTCGGATATATGTGACCTGGTCGTTCAGATTGCAGTCGCATTTCAAAAGATCGGATACATATCGGATTTGGACCACATACCCAAGTGGCCTGGGTCGCATTTAAAAAGATTCGGATCTGTGTCGTTCAGACTGTCATGAAAAAATCAGATACAGGTCGCATATGGGCAAAAAAATCGGAATTAGGTCATTTCAGCCTGCAGTGTGAACGTAGCCATGACAAAACGGTGCTATACTGACGCACATGGCAGCCTTTATCGTTAATATAACACGCTGAACCCAAGGCGTCATAAATCCTTTCGCGTAATATGAGACTACCCTACCCGACACCTAAACCTACCCATCACAGCGCGTGTTATATTAACGATAACGGGTGCCATGTGTGTAGTATAGCGTTCTACATGACGCTAAAGGATGAGAATGCATTGTACATTCAGATGCCTACTTAAGTAAAAGTACTGAAGTACTTGTTTTTAAAAGTACTTGAGTATCAAGTGTACAAGAGTAAATTTTCTAAATATTGCATTACTACTGCCATAGTGCTTACATCTATGTAAAGAAACGCCTTACATGGAGTTAATGTTAATACTTTGTCATCATTTTACCATGTTGCTTTATTTAACATTTAAGGAAATTTCAGAAAATTCAGAAAATTGAACTAGTATGGCGAGGTTTGGCCATGGGTTGGCACATTCCCGGCATGGACTTACTGCGTCTTCATTCATTGTTTCGTCTGACCATGAAGTTGACTTTGGTGGAAAGCTGAAGGTGATTCTTGATAGGCTGTCCCAATCAGTGGCGCCTGCACAATCCAATCCTGTTTATAATGGTAACAACAAATTGAGGGTTTCAGAGATTTTTCTTTTTTCCATTTTTACTGTTGTGCATAGAAATGTTGTGGAGTAAAGAGTACAACATTTCCCTCTCAAATGTACTTGAGTAAAGTCATGATGAGTACTCCCAAAAATGATTCTACTGAGTAAAGTACTGTACAAGTGTTAAGTGCTCTGGTTTTAAGAATTATTGTGCCTTAATTTGTTGTAAATGTATACTTTAAACGAGAGCATGGATAATTGTAATGCTGAATAAATTTAAAATCAGCAATAACTTAGAGAATTAGATTATTTAAGCTTCTTTAAGAAACCAAACCTGTGATTAAATTTATACTCAACACAGTTATCTCTCAAAATGCCATCTTGTCTTCTGGTCTGATTTTGTATGACAAATATCAAAAAACTCCTGTCCAAAAGTCTTCTGCTTGAATGTAACAGCTCGGAAATGAGCATGAAGACATAACAATATAATTTCATTATTAAAGCATGAGCTTCATAGTGTTTTCAGAATGTTTTCTGTTCTTCAAGCTCAATTTAAACTGACTCATTCGAAAGTTATACATCTTTGACTGATATGTCAAAGATGTTTGAGGTCAAAGTTTAACAACATTTTCAGAATAAATGAGCAAAATGAGTAATATTTATTGGTAGAAACTTTGTAATTGTGTGTGTGTGTGTGTGCATTTGTGTGTTTTTTAATGGCCACATCTTGCAGGCTTCACTTCCTCTTCCTCCAGTCTGAGGAAGCCACGGACTCAGGAGGCCTGTGTGTGTCCGTCTGTCTGTCAGTGTGTCCTCTCTCCATCCTGTTGGCCTGCGCTTCACCCCATCCTGTGCATGTGCACTGTGGCCCACTCATGTGTGTGTGTGTATGTCACCTGCTCCTGAGTGTTAAATGTGTCATCGTAGAGCCACTGTCTGTCACAGCAGTTGACCTCCTTGAACATCTCACTAAATCATTCATCCAACAACATATGCTGAGACTGTTCTCCCTGCTTGTGTGTCCAGCTGATGTATTCGGTGTTGTAACACTGCGTGCAATGTTTAGATTTACAGGAATATGGTGGTGGTGTTATTTGATTCAGTTGCATCATCGCTCACTCATGGGGTGTAAAACGTTTTGAAGTCGGAGCAATGGGGAAAGTTTGAATTGTGTGTGTGTTCCTGGCACTCTTTCGGCAGAGGGTCAGTTAGAGATGCTGATGGACTGATGTGTTCCGGGCAGGCAGAAGAATGAAGGACGAGGCACACCTCCATCCTGTAACCTCCCTCTCTCTCCTCCTCCTCCTTCTGTCCTTCTTTCTAACCATTTGTTGACTTGCTCTAAAAAGTGATTGCAGCAAATCTAACAAACTGATGCTGCTGTAATAGATACCATATCTGAAGCAGCAGAGAGTGTGTTTGTTTAAAAAAATGTGATAAACACTTCTGTCAGAACGTATTTTATGCTCCAAACTGATCTTCCCTTAATGAGTTTAAGAATATGTCCTGATTTCCCAAAGCTTATGAATCCAAAAGTACCTTAGAATTAGTCCTGATGGGTCATGAAATGTTTTTTGCGGTAATACCATCTCATATTTAAATTGTGCTCTTCCTCAAAAATTTTTGGGGAAAGGGGGATTTTAGTAACCTGACTCCGCCAGATGGATTTCTGCGAGTGAAACCTTGAAAGCTCGCGAGATCAGGATGGTCTCGCGAGGCTAGGATTTTAGGTTAACGTTTACTGTTACAGTGGTTTTGAGATTGCAGTCAACGTGGGAAGTGTATAATTATAAAGAAAAACATATTGACTTTTCCTTTGGAGAAACCTTTTTGTTTTTTCTCAGGCTTAGCGCTTCAGTTTCAGTCTCTCATTTGGTGCGCTGGATTTTAGTTTCGAATTGTAATTTTTAATTCATTTACAGTGAGCTTTTTCTCTTCATATCTTCCTTTTTCCTGCTGTCAGAAAGTTTGAACTTCAAGGCGGTGTATGTGTCAATTCAAGGCTTCAAGGCGGTGTATGTGTCACATCTCTGCTACAAATGACCACTTAAAGTTTTTTTTTCTAGCACCTACCATTTTCGTACAGTTGCACTGAAAGTGACAGAAGTGCAAATGTTACAACTTACCCCATATACGGGGTTAATTGTAACAGACAGAGGGGTTAGTTGTAACACTTGTGTGTAACACGCATAATTCAGTACTATTTTATTTGTATAGTTTGATATTGTTTGTGCATCTGTATAGACAGATATCCATCCATCCCTCATCCAATCATCCTTCTATTATGGATCAATATCATGGATAGAGACATAGACAACAATATTGATAGAGACAATATTGTAATTGCAATTAAATTAGATTTGTGTGTGGCAGCTGCATGTACAAATATTATTATTAATAATAATAATAACAGTAATAATAATACAAATGAGCTTAAAATAAAAATTTAAAGGGTTTATTGCATTAATAACAGGCCATATTTTTAATAAATAAACAAGTTATCATTCATAATATACTAAATTTTAAACATTTTATATTCCAACATTGTTTGTGAAAGTCTAACAAAGTTAAATGTATACTCAAACCTGAAAAGTTGTGTGGTTCCGTTTTCATTTGATTATCATTGTATACTTGGCGGCTTAGTTGTAACACTGTGTTACAACGAACCCTGCTGTATATTAAATATTTTAAGCCTAGCTAACAGTCGCTAGGAATTGCTGACATGTTTCAAAACAGTGCTATGTTTGAGCCAACAAGACAGTGATTAAGGCAATATAAAGTTAGATTTGGAAACGTATACACCCAACTCAGAAACCGAAAAAAAAACCTATGATGAAAAAAATTACTTTCATGGTGTCAAAACACTCTTTGTCCAGTATCTTCACGAAATATAATCAAAACTTTCCGCAATTCGCGGGAGACCATCTTCTGGCAGCAAGAGAAAAATAGCGGAAAGACAACCTGCTTGATCCTGACGAACTATGTAAACGGTCCGTGTTACATTTAACCCTGCGTTAGGTTGTGCCCCGCACTCCCCTATATATATATATATATATATATATATATATATATATATATATATATATATATACAGAAAGATTATAAAGTTATGGATAATCTTTCTTCAGAAGGATGTATGCATTTTTGTGTTAACAAAAAAGAAAAGAAAAACGTTTTAATCTAAAAAATGATATTGCCTGAAAACGCAAACTTTTGAAAATGTCTCAACATCCGCGTTTAGGGTAACCCTTAAACGTCAGTTAGGCCTCGTTTACACTGCAGGTCTTGATGCCCAATTCTGATTTGTTGACTAAATCCGATTTTTTTAACTGTCTGTTTACACGTTCTTTATATTGTGACCCATATCCGATTCATGTGTTTACACTTGCCATATAGGCTAGTATCTGAAACATATCGCGCATGCTTAAAGGGTTAAATTATCTTGCACGATGGATGAACACGAAATATGCTTCATGCTCTGCCATATGCAAAGTTCTTGGGCTGTTAACTGTTATACAAGTGCCTGCACAGAGACAGCAAATAGAAATGAACAAAAAACTGCATAGCCTGTACTTACACAACACTGACAGTGGAGTTGCACTCAGGAGTAGATCAGCTGTGGATGATTTTCTTTTTCTTTTTTGAGCGGCTGTAGATTAATTCTTTCTATGCACACGCAATAGTTAATAGTCCTAGCACGTTTTAAAGTGCCCACTTAAAGTGTTTATTACTAATAAATTACTAAATGCTTAAAATAAATGTAAATGAACAATTTTCGGCACATTTACAATCCTGTGGAAACACCTCCCGTGCTCCTGTCCATATTCATCTCCTCTAACAGAACGTTTTCGTCGGCCATCCGTCCCTTTGCAGAAGCGTGCGGGGGTTTCTCTCGTCATTAAACGGCGGAAACGTCACCTATTGCCTTAGAAAATCCGATCTGCCTGTTTACATGACAGTCGCATTGGCACATATCGGATTTATATCTGATTTATTTCCACATATGAACGAGGCCTGAAACCGATCTCGAAATATCCGAATGCATGCGTTTTTTTCCTGTTTACACTGTCATAGAACACATCCGATCTGTGTCACATATGAGCAAAAAATCGGAATTGGGTCACATTTCACTGACAGTGTAAACGGGGCCTTAGATGACGCAATCTAATCCTAACCCTACCCCAGACCTAAACCTACCCGCGTCATCTAACTGACGTTAAAGGTTGAGCGTCAGTTGGATAAAGACCCAGGATCGTCATCTGACTGACGTTAAAGGGTACACTAAAACGTCGGATGTTGACGTATGGTCAAAAGCGTCAGTTGTATGACGTCTTGGGATGAGACTGTGTTAGAAAGAGTGAATGAAACGTTTTCCTCCAGTGAATTTTTTATAGTGAATGTGCAGGGAAACTTCTTTTCCTCGATTTACTGAAGCTTATATGTAAAACGCATTTGCAGCTCACATGCTAAAACATTGAGCATCTGGCTCGCTCATAGGCTGTGTTGCGGCAATTGCACATGCAATGGTGCGGGCGCCTCTGAGGTGCGACCAATTAACTTAGCCCTACGTCATTACGCAATCTTCAGTCTTCACGGATCTTCACGGGGTATACCCAGTCAGTTACACAACTTTCACCAATCAGATGCTTTACTGTGGGATTTTTGGATTGTTCAGGATTGTGGGTAATGAAGTACTTATCCAAGACATTAAAGGCATTTATCTTAAAACAAGGTTAGTGCCCCATGAACTTTTGGCGTTTATATGAGCATATACAATCGCTTAGTACAGCCGTATGGTTTTAAGTACGTTTTTATGACTTATATCTCAGATGTCAATGGAGAACTTGTATTGAATTCTTACTTCGGCACTGGCTGTGGCGGGACTGTGATGTTCTATAGGCGCGTATAGTGTTTCTTTACAAAGTGACATCACCAACCACTGGCATGGCTGCATAATACAATGTTTTTTAGTAAACGCAGAGGAAAAACATTTACATTTTGTTGAACATTGTTATCGTGTAAAACATACCTTAAAACAACTCATATAATATAATAAATGCATACAGAATAATACTATTATTATTCATAATATCATTTTGATATTTGATTTTATGCTATTATATATATTAATAATAATAATTTTGGTTTGTTCGTTTGAGAATTACTTCATAGCGCAGCATTTCCGTTCTCATCATGATTCTGAGAAGAATTCTGATTCCTCTGCTTGTCGGCCACTTCTTGCAAGCCAAGGGCGATGATGTCAGGGCGAAAGTAATCATGACTGTGCACGGAAACTCACATCATACACAAACCCACACATATGCTACACACTCACAAACACATACTTCCATTCCTGTGAACAAACTCAAGAGACCAGCTCTGGGTGTAGAGCAAGAACTGTATCACAGATGTTGTGAAAGTGTTTGGCACTTTGCTCACCATAGCAGAGGCAATAAATCTGATGTTGTGGTCTGAATCTGGAATGGTGAGTTTTTAAAGATTCTTCCCCATTTGTGTTTTTAAATTGTGCGTGGGTCTGAGCGCTGCTTGAGAAACGCTGTTTCTGTAATGAGCCAATTCATCTGGGCCTGTGAGAATGACTAGCTCGGATGATCCTTGTTGTTTGAAGCTTTCTGCTGCTAATTCTGGAGTTTAAATATAGAGCCGCCCAAGTTCACCTTGTTTAGTTAGAGTTTGTGCCATCAATGATCCTACACTCCTGATAATTCTAGAACAAGTCTTTTTTTTGTCTCTCTAAACTCCCCATTTGACCTCTGAATTGTGTTTGCAGGTGTGTCTGTTTACACTGATTTCTCTATGAAACATGAACTTTCATGCCCTCTGATCTAAAGCTCAGTGAAAGAATAGAGATGCTCACGAGGACAGCAGCAGATGTCGTCCCCCAGGCCTTTAAGTCAATCCATGTCTACACATCACAGATCATTATTTATTGATTTATTCAGTCGAGTGTAGAGCACATTGTTTATCTCTGCTTTTTGTTTAATGTTGAATTAGTCTGTGAAGACAAATCCCCTTTATTTGTGCCAGTTGTACCCATGTATCACCAGATTTAACATTTCAAAAAACGTGCTGAGAAGGAATTTATATAGGGTTAGGATTTGCATTACGACAAACATGCATTTGATACAGAAATGACTATTTATTTTCAAAAAATAAGTTTAAGGAATCCAGTGATACATGTAAATAAACAATAATCAGATTAAAGTGCCAAATATCAGTTATACAAAAAGGAATCTGTACAAAAGGAGGAATTACATGATTGAAGGTCTTTGGTGAGAAGGAATGACTGCTCTGACTGACTTTGGGTTTTAAATGCGAGAGCTTTGGTGGACTCTCAGTAACTGCATAGGTCCGAAGAGTCTGCCTTCATCAACGACAAGGTCAACAATATCTAGAAAAATCACTGTGTACAAAAATAAAATAACAGATCATTTGGAATGGAGCAGTGCAGATTAAAATCACAGATCTCACTATAGCTGTTCTCTTTGGTGCCGGCGCTCTTCTCGCTTATTTGTTTTTTTCTTAAACAAATCAGTTTGATTGTCTTAAATCCATGTTAAAGCTTCTGCTCAGTCCCGTGACTTCTCATACGGGTTCTCCATTCCTTTGTTTCAGTCAAACTTTAAGGCATCATAGCTGTAGGTTATGGAAGGATGCCTTTTCAGGAAGCTCTTTGGTCAAGCCTAATCCATCTTTGGTGCGTGAGGCCGTGCACAGAGGTCCACGGCCCTCAGATGGAGTCTCCGTGGCATTGGAAGGACAATGTTTTTGGCTGGAGTCACTAGGTTTTGTTTTATAGTGTCCCCATTGATTGAAGCAGATGCCTTCACTTTATCTTGGCTGGTTTGAGCTCCTTGACCTGCATGTGTAATGTTTTGTGGACAGCAAGAGTTCTGGACTGACAGAAACCCTTTCCACACTCCTGGCATTTAAATGGCTTCTCTTTGGAATGGATGTACCTATATAAGAGAGAGAGAGAGAATAGTTGCAGTTTGTTAATGGATGTAAGCATGTTTACAACACATTTAAAGTGGCCTGAGCATTTTTCTAGGATTACAGATACATGCGTTTCAATATTCCACCAAAAATGTGAACTACTGAAATGATGGGGATTTTAAATGGGAGCTAGTGCAGTAGTTCTATCAGCCGTGTCATGACAAATCTTTGGGTCTGCAAATGTTAATAAAATCTCATAAATGATGCATATCTAGCGATAACTGTCAGTGAGGAAAAGAGCCAAGATCATTACTGAAGAACTGAAGGAGATTGTTTAGCATGTCTCAACTAATTTAAATCATTCTTATAGTACTTGAATATCGAATGTCATAAATCACCAGAGCAGGTGTGGTTTAACACAAAACTGTTTTTTTTCTGCATCTGTTGTGCTTGAGGCTTAACTTTAACCACATTAACTCTAAGCTCAAATTGTTATTTAATATAAGAATCAGCATAACATTTAATACTTGCATTTATATGTGTGCATATAAACTTTTTTTTAATAACAAGTACTTAACATTATACCCTGTGTTATTTTCTAACTGGAATGATGGGAGGGAGAGTATTACCAGGTGTGGTAATGCTTGATGAGGTCATGATTGGAACAGAATCTGCAGGAGGTTGGGAGTTTGTGGGTGGGCAGGAGTTTACGTTACTGTACGCTTTATGTATGAATGCGCAGGTATAAGCAGGAATGCATTTCTAGATCAGCTGTAAATCCTTACCTGTGGTCTCTCAGGTGGTCCTGCCTCCTGAAGGCCTTGTGACAGATGTCACAAGTGTACGGCCGTTCGTCTGTGTGCGTGCGTTCGTGGATCAACAGGTTGTAGGACTTAGTGAAGTGGCGGCCACAGAACTTGCACACAAACTCCTTTTTAGTCTTGGACGGAAGTCGTCCCCGGCTGGGTTTTCTTTCTGGTGAGGAGAGCTTGGCCACATCCAGAAGGCAGCCCAGCGAGGGCGAACGAACGTGCCCATTGTTAATGCTCAGATCTTCCGCCTTCAGGGCGTCGTCCTGCGTGGCGGCCGCTGCCAGGTTGGCAAAGTCAAATCGAGGTTTGCTTTTGCTGGATGCTCCAGAACCAGGCCCGGGGGATTCCTGCTTGGCAGGCGTGACGAGATGGGGGAACAGAGGGATTGAGGGTAGAGGGAAGCGGGCGTCCACCAGGCCAGGCAGCTTGGAGAAGGTACAGCGTGGTAAAGAGAATGGTGGGTAGCCCAGAGTCCACTGGTGCAGGTGGACGGCATGCAGGGCACTGAAACTATAGATGCTGGGCATGTGGTCGGTGGGCAAATGCAACCCGTTGGAGGTATGAAGGAGCTGGTAGTTCGCCAGCTGCAGAGAGGGATGAAGAGGCACAGGTGCTGGGAGCGTTTTACTACCCATGTCTGATTCCAGAAAGTTTCTGTTGGAGACAAAAACCGAAAGAAAATGAGTAAAGTAAGAGCAACTAATTCAGTGTCTCAAAAGATAATACACCTGCAGACATCCATTGAGAATTTGCTCGCTATGTTTACATTTTCTGTTATAGTATAGGCCTGTATTATGCGTTACTTGGAAACAGTTTGTCTTAGGTCCTTACAGGCTGAAGGGACTTCCCTAAAAAGAAAAAGAAAAACACGCGCACACACTCATGTCAAGACATAAACTGCACACGTCAAGTGAGACACCTTGTCTGACATATTGAAAGAGCACACTCCAACATGAACACAAAGCAAGGCTCAAGCCTGCCAGAGTGTGTGTGCATGTACATTTTGGTGTGGGCGTCTTCTGAATGCCGAAAATATGCCTATGGCCATGAAGACGAAAGACAGTAGGTGACATACCTGCCTCAACTGTTTAATCAGGTTGGATGAGAACAGACAAAGCACAATAACTCCTCTTTGTCTCATCAGGAACTACAAGCACACACACACTCAAAAACAAACAGGCTTGGTGTGTGTATACAGTGTTACTCATATCTGGAGGATTTTTTTTTTCTCACACAGTTTTATAAGTACCACGTGAAAAGAAACAGTGTGTTGTGTGTTATATTACTGAATACAAAACGAGCCTATGCCAGATATGGTTTTGATGAATAGAGGTCAAAGCTCTGCAAATGTTGTACACAATTTTAAGACATAGCCTATGTGTCATGTTTCCAAAGTTCAAGAACGTTACATCTCTATAAAAGTTTCGTTAGCTAAGAAGTCTGAAATGTAAATGATGACGTTTATCTTGTGTGTATTTCTGTCTTGAATACTTGTCGTGATGCGGAGAGGGTCTGATCTGCGGTAAATAAAAAGTGAAATAGCCCTAATTAGTCTTTCTGAAGCTCAAAGCTCCCCCGGGGATTTGGACGCTCTGATCATGGCGCAGAAGTAATTGACTTTTACTTACGGAGGTCATTAGAGGAGATCAGGACTCGCTCCCGAGAACAGGCTCGTACCCTTAACCCTTTGAAGTCTACATACCTTTAAACGATTGACGGAGGGGAATGTGTTAGGAAACTATCTGCTTAACCGCTAAATCTAACGCCAGTTGAACGTTTTGGGGGGAATAGACATTTCTGAATTGTGGGATTTCACAAGTGCTTGGACATTTTTTTTCCGGTACATTGTTGGCTAATTAGTCGGATTTGCGCGCTGTGTCTGGATAAATCTCCCAGATTTTGTCCCCCACGCCAGGCCGCATCAGTATTGTGGGGCTAAAGACGTCTATCCCAGACAAGGTGGTGAAAGAGTCTCAAAAATCACACCGCAATTTGCTGAGCTCGTGGTCGGCTACCCCCATCCACCCTGGGATACAGATATCAAATGTGACACTTCCCCCCCCCAAAATGTGGTGTGTGTATATATATATATATATATATATATATATATATATATATATATATATACATATATATATATGTATATATGTAACATATTGTTGGCCTAAAGTAAAATCTGATTTGTTCAGCCTAATCTGAAACATCCATGCATTTGCAAACACCCATCAGTGTGTAAATACTGCAAGAATATTGTCAGACGCATGGCAAGTGCCTCTGTCCATCATTAACCCTGCTTATCAATAACTGTGATTACTCAGCTTCCATCAGTTGCGCGTTGAGCGCGCGGAGGTCATAAGTGTTTTATCTCTCGGTAGGTGTGAATGTGCGCCTGTCGCGAGTATGGAGATCACAGAGAAATCTCGACGTGTATTACAGGATTTAATCACGATCTCGAGGTTCATGCGTTAACGACGAGTCTTTGGTCAATTGTCCAACGATTATCAAGTAAGTGTATGTTTTCCTTTTTCCGCGCAGCCCCCCGAGAGGATATGATCACTTAACCCTGGAGAGAGGGAAACACACTATTCATTAAGCACCGCCAAACAGTTGACTAAATATACAAATAGATGTAAGTATTGTGGAGAAGGCCTTGCGCTTTATTGTGTTTTCAGTTTGATGTAAAACGCACATATGCCTGTAGGCTACTGTACTATATCATAAGGGAAATAATTAACAGTGTAATATTTTAAAGTACTGAACAATGGCTAGAGCATATCGTCAGATTCATGCTGATGCACTTTGTGTAATCAGATCAAAATATAATTATTAAAGCTGAAAAAATCACAGTACAAATACTAAAATAGGATACTTATTAATTGTAAATGCTTAATCTTTGATATATATCGAAATTCGTTGCATTTTCTCTCTATAAATTAAACAAATTGTATAGTCTATACCTTAAATGTTTTTAGGAGTCATTTCTGACAGGAGGCATTCAACAGATGGGGTCATTTATTTGTGACAAAACCATTGAACCATAAAACCATAACATGAATATTTTAGGATAAAATGTTAATCGTTATTAATATCTAAAATATTTCAATTGTTGGGTGGATATAGATTATGCTTAAATGTCTTGTAGAACACTTTAAATGCAAAATAAAATAATTCTGGGGCAAGAAAAACATTTATTTATACATTTGCATATTTTAAAATTTGCCCGTATTATTTAAGACAAACAAAAACAAAAATAGATAGGCTATAGTCCATATTATTTTAAAAGGAATGACGTTTTGTTTTTTTTAAATTATAAAGGTCCGTTTATGATTAATTGTAGTTACCTAGGCTACTGGAATTTTATGGGAGACAAAATATATTTTGTTTTATTTTTGACCATTTTGATGCTTCCGCAAGACGTGAGGTGAACGAAAAGCGCTTAAAATAAACCGAAACAAACGAATAACTGCTAATTTTCTCATCACCGAGCATCACTGT
Source organism: Hybognathus amarus (assembly GCA_030378365.1). NCBI lineage: Eukaryota > Metazoa > Chordata > Actinopteri > Cypriniformes > Leuciscidae > Hybognathus > Hybognathus amarus. The sequence continues at coordinate 196,301 of JAQIUQ010006954.1, read as the reverse complement.
AAAACCATTAAAACCACACGCGAACCACGACTCGAGATCACCGACCACAAGGCCTCGCATGGCTTTAAAAATGTTTTCTACACATTCATAATACAATCTAAAGTTTACAATTTACTTGAACGAATTTGTTACAGTTTTCGAACGAAAAACATTGGGTGTCACGAGAGCAGCTTCAAGGCTTTCCACAGTGAATCTTATTTTATTTTTTAATAACATGTATGTAGTGTAAACGAGTAGGCTAATTTTATTCCCACAACAATATTTTAAACGTATTGACAGCATTTATAATCAACAAGAATTTGCAATGCGCACCCCACCTGTTGATCTCTGACCCGATAACCATTAAAGACCAAAATTTACAAATTAGTTACTTTGCTGTGATTTTTATCTGCATTAAGCAACAAATTAATTAGACATTGCAATGAAGTTAATTCAACAACTGTTCCAAGAATTTTCTTTAAACAGCTTAAGTGCAACCAGTTGTACCCATCATGCTTTTACAAGCAATTTCTCGCTTTAATTCATTCTTAAATGCACTTAAACATTACACATTTGTAGTTCAGGAAATCATTGACAGTGCAAATAGTAAAAGCTTGTCAAAAATATTCCAAAAAGCCAGAAAATATTTACCAGGTCTTGGTGAAGCAGGGCGATCCAAAATAAGTTTTAGAGTCACTTAGTTTTCCCACAGAGTTTTTAAATGCAGTGCAAAACTCTCAGGCGCATCGGAGAAATGTTCGTCTTCCTCAGCATGTTCTCGCAGCAGAGACACGGGAAAACCCTGAAGTTCGCACAGCTGTGGTCCAGCGGTTGTGCGCTGTGAGTATTTGGTTACTCGGGGTAGAAACTCTCTCTCTCTCTCTCTCTCTCTGTGTCTTACTCTAGCTCTGTCTTGTGGTCCCAAAGTCAAACCGCCTCTTTATTGTAACCCAACCCGCGACGTCACACAGCCAAACCCCCAAAATACTGAAGTGAAGTTTCCTCCACTGGTACAGCAGCCCTCAACGCTGAAGGACCAAACACATACAGACTTTTATCCAGTGCATACATGCTAGAGGACTGAACTGAACTCCACTGGAACTTTTGAAACTTTTACGTTGGAAAGGTCCTCCACCCATTGCGCGCTGATAAGGGCGATAATCAGCAGAAGGATATAGAGAACAAATATAAATAATTAAAATGGTAACATTTTGCATTAAATATATGTTACAATGACAAACAGCCTACTTTTTCCACATTATTATTATTATTATAAAAAAAGTTTTCACTCATAAACTGAGCTTTTAAGTCCGCTTAATTACCTAAACGCTCTCGTCAATAAGCATAAAGTCGAAGTGTTCTTGTTTAAAGTGAGCTTCTGTGCGAGGTGGGGGCGGCAACAAATCAAGCTTCACTTTGTATTAATTAAGGTAAATATACAACTGTCACCTTTAACTTGTGCTCTCTGCGAGAACGAAATGAGAGACCAGTTTTAAACGTCCCAAAACCATTAGTCAATTTGTCACCCCGACCCCATGAAGACAGATTAAAAGCACGAGTTTCATTTTAGTAACACGGGAAAGGTGAATTCAAGAAGTTCGAGCACTTTGATATGAAGTGCGGTGGAAATTCTTGGTATAAACTTTTCCTCTTGGGGTCAAACACACATAGGTTACAGTAAACTGCAAATGAGGGGAAAAGATCACGTAATCTCACAGTTGTGTATAAGAGAGAGAGAAAATTAATTTCGTTCAAAAGAAGAATAGACACAATGGTTTAAAAAAACATGTGTAGCTTCGATTTCAACATTTCTGCACGCATAACTTTTTAAGTTTTAGATTTATACATCAAATTCTATTTTTTTCTTTCTTTGTGGAAATAAACAGTAGGCTACATTTTCACTAACTCTGTTTTGTTGACTCGTGAACTCTGTTGTGACGTCACCCCACATAAGACAAGATGAGATGCAGGTTGTAGGCTCCTTTGAGAGACGCACAGAAACACTCTCAGTGGATCAGAGCTAGACAAGGACGCTGGTGCGCATCTGTTGCGCGCTCAATACGCGCCACCTGGTGGCGAGAGCGCGTAAAAGTGCAATCCAGCAACTGCAGAGGCGCTCAGCCCCACTCCTGGAGATCTCTAGGCCTACCTTAGTGCAGAATTTAGTTCCAATCATGTTCTACCTGTAATTTTAGAGTGATCTATAGACTTAGTTTAGCAGGTTCAGTGTTTGCTGAGAGCTGTAAGTAAATTTGGGACCCTTTATATTCCGAGTCATTGTTTTTAACTTGTTTGAAAAACCTGGTGCAAAAAACAGTCATGAGTAGGCTAAAGACTAAACAATCGATTGATTTAATGGGAGTGTGTATTCATGTGAGGTGTTTGGAAGGTGTTGTTTAAAGCTTAGACGTTGGCTTGATTCCACATCTCACACAAGAAGGGAATGTTAACTACTGTAAATATATATATTATATTTACACACACACAATTTTGAGTTCATTGAAATTAGAAATGTGAGTTAATACAACAAAGGAGATTGGTTTAATAAATAGAAACTCAAAACATTATGTTATCCGAAGCACATTAATTATCTAAGTTGTTTTGACAAAAGATAAAAAATTGTGAACAAGAAATCGTTTTCTATTTTTTTTCTGATTTCAAACGCATAACCTATCAAACTATCCTTTGGCCCATTTTACTGACCATCTACACAGAGATACGTAAAATGCTGAGTGCAAAGGCAGTTTATTCCGGCTGATTTTTCTCTGTTGGTTTTATCAGAATATTCTGGCTGTCTGTGTGTCCATGTTGCATCACTGAGCACAGCGCAATAGCCCTGACCTCAGGAAATTAATCAGCAAAACCTGCCACGGAAGCCGTGCGCCCACTCTTCGGCTGCATATAATAAAAAACAGCAGCTAGACATCATTTACATTTTTGGAGGTAAAAAGAAAACAAACTGTAAAGAATAGATTTGGTGCGAGCTCGAGCTGCTCATGTTTAAAGCACGGCTCACACACAATACGCTCTGCACATGCACATGAACGCACACACGGCTGCCTGAAGATAAAAAGAACTGTTTACAGCTCACTTACATATTTCATCACGTCTATTTACATCACTTTCGCTAATCTAAACACTTCAGCCACTGAAAGTTTAACATTTCAAAGTCTGTGAAGTCAGAGAGCTGCTCTCAAATTCTGAACTACTGACGGCTGTCTAAATACAGGCCCCCTGCCTGCGTCGATCACGCTCTTTAAAGTCCTGATAGATAGGCTACACGTTAACATTTTTTTTTTTCAAAGCAAACCTGAGTTGAAAGCTAAAGGCAAAACAGCCTGGGTGTCACCAGTTCCATTTCAATTTTGCATAATGCTTTACTGATTTTCCCGCCAATCGCAAGAAATTCGTCTGCGGATCTCAATTGAGATTCCGATCTGAAGTGAGCATCTCTATGCCCTCACTCATTGGCAGAACATGACCATAAATGATTCATTTATTTCCTTGAAGAGACCATTGCATGTTCCCTTCGCTGACGGACCTGTGGAAGGTCCCTTCGTGAGCGGATTCAGTTGTTCACTTTCGTTTGGAACGCTTCTACAAATAGCGTCTTCTTCCCGAAATTCCCTGAGCTCATTAAGTTTTAACAGCCTAAAGTGGGGTAGGATTGGTGGTGGGTAATAGCGAATGAATGGGGAAAGTCACGTGAGAGGCCGGGGGCAATGCCTCCATCGTGTTATTATTGGTTGATTGAACATGATTGATATGAATGATAAATTCCACTTCTGGTTTTCTGGGGTGGATGTGTTGGTAAGCAATCAATCTGCTTGGTGAAATTAAAGATACATCTTCATGTTTGAAACCAGTGACTCAAAAAAAAACGAATCGTTCCAAAAAAAATTGTTCCAAAAAAATGAATTACAAACAAAATATGCTGCCTGAACAAAAACTTTAGTAGCAAGCCTTGTTTTCTTTATATACGGACATGACATGACCACACGAGAATGAATAGAGGGATGCACTGGTGGTTCCTTTGTGATTTTCCCTATCATGGTTTTTTTTGGCTTATGGATAAAATAAAGCATGTGGTAGACAACTTGAATACTTTCACGTTTTGTTCTACGATGTCAATTACTCACACCCATTGCGAAAACACGAATTTTAAAGGTGCAATGTGTAAAAATGTTGAGCATCTATTAACAGAAATGCAATATGACATCCATTACTATGTTTTCAGTGGTGTTTAAAGAACTTACTTAATAAACCGTAATGTTTTTTTTACCTTAGAATGAGACATTTATATCTACATAACCAATGGCATCCCCTTCTATGAAGGTCGACATATTGTGACGTCATGTTTCTACCGTAGCCGAACGCGAACAAACAGCACTACAGACCGCATTTTGTCACTACCTTGAAAGAGAAGCAGTAGAAAGCTGGAAGCTAGCCGTTAACACTGTGAGTAGTGACTTTTCCCTTTGTGAGTGGTGTAAAATATGTAGTTGGATTGTTTCATGTAACTTAGTTCTCCCTCGCTGTGTTATGGTTTTGCTATGTGGGGATAAATGTGCTGGTTCTACACTATCTCACGCGGAATTCGTATCGAATTCGACGAATGATGAAAAAGTGTCTGAATTCTGTAATCGGACTCACTCATACGAATTTGTACGATTTGTCTAAACCCACATGATGGTTAGGTTTAGGGGCGGGGTCAGGGGTAGGTCATTCGTACGAATTCATACGAATTGGCCAATTCGTAAAATATGTACGATTTAGCAAAATCGTACTAATTTGTACGAGTGAGGTCATATGAATTGTTACAAATTAGCCACTTTTTAATCATTCATCGAATTCGTGACGACTTGGTCGTGAGATCGGGTTGGCTGGTTACGTTCGTGAGACTGCTGATTAGTACTCATGTCATTGACCGTAAAACAGTATGTTACAGGAATCACTAACCCGTAGATCTTGGAAGAGATCTAAGTCGGTCTGTTACAGTCATGTCATTTTTGCCGCGCGCACCTTTGGGCTCATGCGGACGCGTCGAGTAAAAACAAGGCTTTACGTTTAAACCAGCTCAGCCACAGTAACAGTTCATATTAGCCAGCTAAACTTTTACTACCCTGTTAGAAAAATATATATAGCTACATAGTTTCATGTGGTTCTTCTCACTCACTGTATTATGGGTTTACTATGTGGGGAGAAATGTGCTGGTTACGTTTCTGAGACAATCAGCTCATTACTATTATATTATATATTAAAACCCTTGATCCTCACCTGACTATGGCTTTGTAAACTTTATCCATGATGTGGTTTATAATGGACTGTGGTACAGAAACAGTGACAATGTTACACACTCTTGGCTTACTCTGGCTATTCTCTGCTGTCTCAGGCGACGAAGATGTTTGTCCCGTTTTAGCCACCGTAGCTTCTTCGAAAGGGAGGGGTGAGCAGTGGGCTGAGCCTTTAGTGCAAACTCGCAACTCGAACCGCTAGAAGTCACTAAAAATCACACACTGCACCTTTAAAGCAGTTATGTTCAGTTTTAAAAACAGCAACATTTTTTGACAGTGTATGTTTTTAATAAGTTACTAAGACAGCTTGGGGTGTGAGTGTGTGCATTGTACGTTGTTGAACAAAACATCAAAGTACTATCAAGTAATATTTACTACAGGCTTTATCTTACTCATAGATTGAAAACACCCATTATAAAACCCCCTATAAGAAAATTTTGAAGGAACCAACGGTGAATTAGATTACCAGGTTTTGACGTCACATTCATATCATATTTCTCTGCGGAAAAAAAAAATATATATAATCATAATTACTGTAGTAGGACTTCATCCATTTAAGTTATTAAGTTATTAAATAGCTCAATAACAAAATTTCAGTATTTTTGGGCAAAACTTTCATAGTTTTGAAAATTTTGTATTTATGTTTTATTCAATTGTGGCCAGGTTATTATTTTTTTCTTTCTGGAAACCTTTCTGGTTTCATTTTTTATATATTTTTTCCCCAGTAATGATCTTACCAGTCTCACTAGCATGCAAAAATCAGGAAGAAACTTATGCATTAGCTTATAATAAAAGCAATCACAGCTGTTCATATATTAGAGAAAGAGAGCTGGAGAGATGTATAGGGCTGGGTTGTGAGTCAGCTGGATGGAATGGGGCTTGGTGCTTCTCGGGGAGGTAATCCAGCACGGCTTTACGTTCAAACTGAAACCGCAAAGCCATAACGATGCCCCTTTAGGTCACTTATTCCCTCTACAAAAACAACAGGCTTTTAATGGCTAATGAAGAACAGAGGTGTAGCTTCTCTGAACCTCCCGTGGTTACGTGAAACTGCTGTGTTTTTAGCTCAGATGGCTTTGGAGGTGATTGAGATAATTGAAAGCGCTCAGAGGCGCTTCTAATACTTTACGGGTAAAAGGCCGTGTTTAGACTTAGGAAGGATCATCTTTTGACAGACCTCTCAATGGTGACACACGCTTGGATGGTATTTATGAAGGAAATGATTATGCGTTTATAGGAAGTGTTACAGCTGCTGCTGATGATGATGTTCGCAATGAATATGCACAGGTTTAGTGTTCAAATCCTTGATGAATACGGGTCAGATGTTTGTTAATTCATTTATGCCGTCACCGTGTAAAGTCCACACTCTCTTTAAGAACATGTTGGCATCTTTCCCGAAGAGGCTGTGAACCGAAGGCACTTGGTTTGACTCGTTTCGACAGTATCTGCATTTACTAAGACTTGGCTAAATAATTACAAACATACACCCTGTGGTCGAATTTATGAGCCCTATGCTCTTATCCTAAGCCTGTCCTATTGAGTTTCATACCCCTGAGATAAAGCCAACATTAGAACATCGATTAAGCATGAACAAAGTCATGGAGTGTTTTAATTTGATTGTTACATCATATCTTTAGCCTCCTTTCCACAGAAGGACTTGTTTGAGCAGACATAAATTCCTGAGGAAGATTTTGTTATTTTTGTCGTCCAATCTCATTTTATGGAATCTGTATGTTTCTTTGTGCCAACATTTATGAAAAGCATCATACTTTTATAATAATGCCTTTCGAGTTGCACTTATTACATAAAAAAACTAAGGAATGCAAAGCCTTTCTAGAACTGAAAAAAACTTTAAATTCAGTTATATTGAAATTATTCAATGTCAAATTCATGCAAGGAATAAAAACGAATGAAGGCGATTTAAGCTGTTATTCTTATACACTCACCTAAAGGATTATTAGGAACACCTGTAAAATTTCCATTAATGCAATTATCTAATCAACCAATCACATGGCAGTTGCTTCAATGCATTTAGGGGTGTGGTGGTCTTGGTCAAGACAATCTCCTGAAATCCAAACTGAATGTCAGAATGGGAAAGAAAGGTGATTTAATCAATTCTGAGTGTGGCATGGATGTTGGTGCCAGACGGGCCGGTCTGAGTATTTCACAATCTGCTCAGTTACTGGGATTTTCACGCACTACCATTTCTAGGGTTTATAAAGAATGATGTTAAAAGGGAAAAACATTCAGTATAAGGCAGTCCCGTGAAGCTAAAATGCCTTCTTGATGCTAGAGGTCAGAGAACAATGGGCCAACTGATCCAAGTTGATAGAAGAGCAACTTTGACTGAAATAACCACTCGTTACATCCAAGGTAGCAAGCAAAAGCATTTTGAAGCCACAACACGCACAACCTTGAGGCGGATGGGCTACAACAGCAGAAGACCCCATCGGGTACCACTCATCTCCACTGCAAATAGGAAAAAGAGGCTACCATTTGCAAGAGCTCACCAAAATTGGACAGTTGAAAACTGGAAAATGTTGCCTGCTCTGATGAGTCTCGATTTCTGTTGAGACATTTAGATGGAATTTGGCGTAAACAGAATGAGAACATGGATCCATCAAGCCTTGTTACCACTGTGCAGGCTGGTGGTGGTGGTGTAATGGTGTGGGGGATGTTTCTTGGCACACTTTAGGCCCCTTAGTGCCAATTATGAATCATTTGAATGCCACGGCCTACCTGAGCATTGTTTCTGACCATGTCCATCCCTTTATGGCCACCATGTACCCATCCTCTGATGGCTACTTCCAGCAGGATAATGCACCATGTCACAAAGCTCAAATCATTTCAAATTGGTTTCTTGAACATGACAATGAGTTCACTGTACTAAAATAGCCCCATAGTCACCAGATCTCAACTCAATAGAGCATCTTTGGGATGTGGTGAACGGGAGCTTTATGCCCTGGATGTGCATCCCACAAATCTCCATTAACTGCAAGATGCTATCCTATCAATATGGGCCAACATTTCTAAAGAATGCTTTCAGCACCTTGTTGAATCAATGCTACATAGAATTAAGTCAGTTCTGAAGGTGAAAGGGGGTCAAACACAGTATTAGTATGGTGTTCCTAATAATCCTTTAGGAGTTTTTTTTAGATTAGATAAACAAGTTTTAAATAAATGTAGTTTAAAAAATGATTGCATTTATATATTTGTCATGATGACCAAAGTGCATGTCTCAATCGGTTTCCTATTCGACATATCTGTTCTTCATTTTTGCTGTGGTATGTCAGCATCCCTTTCTCACTTTCTTGCTCTGTTTCATTCTCTATCTCTGCTGACCATGTAAAGAACAGAAAAAACATGAGATGGAGCATTTGACCTTTTAAAAAAATATCCGCAGGACTTCATGAAAACAAATTCTCTTCAGCTGAGGTCTCTTTCCCTCATGTCCAGCCCTGAAAGAGTGCGTAGAGAGGAGGGATAACTAGAGCAAGTGAGAGAGGGAGCTCTAAGGATAGATGTGTAACACCCGTCAGTCGCTCTTCTGACCCCTGTATGGCCAGTGATAAATGTTTTTACCATGGCTGAGCAGAAGTGTCAGCACGGGTCAAGCTCCGTGTGAGCTGAGGGAATGTTCTGCGCCAGAGAACGAGTATGGCTGAATGCAAAACATTTCAATAAAGTCATAAAATAACAGTGTTATCAGATCTTAGGCAAACCAGAGGGAAGGAACGAAGCTGCGTTTTGTATAAATTAAACAGCTGATGCTTTCAACGAAACACTCCCAGTCTCCGTATTTATGCAAATTATGTTCATAAAGGTTTCATAAAACATCACATTTCAAGAGCAAATAGTTTTTCTTTCTCTTCTACGGCCTAAATTTTTTTCTTGTTTAAGAAGACATTTCACTCAGAAAATCTATCACAGGGGTGTTCAGTCCTGCTCCTGAAAAGCCACTGTCCTCCAGAGTTTAGCTCCAAGCCTCCAACCCCAATTAAACTCAAGGTGTTTCTAGGCATACTAGAAACTTCCAGACAGGTGTGTTGAGGCAAGCTGGATCAAAATTTTACAGGACAGTGACCCTCCAGGAGCAGGATTGGACACCCCTGGTCTATCACAACTTCCACTTCATGTCGACATTAAACATAACAATCAACATGTCAAATAATTATGCCCAGAACACAAACGTGTAAAGCTTGTGATTAACTTTAAAGATCATAACTGTGCCCCACACACCAAAGGGGTCTCTCCATTCATACTTTCGCATGTACAATTTCGAATGCAGGGTTAATAGCTGTCAGAGGGCAGAGTTAAGATTATGAACAATTACTTCTTCTGTCATACACAAATACAGAAAATATTGTTTCTGCATATGTCCGTGTTTAAAGGTCAGAAACATTTTACAACTTCTGTTCTGCCCACCCACAGAGCCTCAAGAGAGTTTTGGTTTCTGATTGACCTATTTTGAAACCGAGTCTCTATATAGAGTATGTCTGAATCTGGGAATGGGTTGGTAAGACCTGGTGGGACCTTCTGACTTTAGAATGCCAGGAGTGTGTGTATGTGTGTGTACACGCTTTACTTTAGACCATCAGGGAGCTGTTGATGAGCCTTTCAGCTGTGCTTGGGAAAACATAGCAATAGCCACTGCTTTCACCCCAGAGTCCCACAATCCAGTGTGTTTTGCCAGAGTCAGAGTTTATAGGTACCTAATCGGCTCGGTCTTTAATCTGCTGATGATTTAAGATCTGCCGACGGACGCTCCGCCACTCTGTGGGTTCACTGCACTCATGGCAGGGCGAGAGAAGCGGCGACAAAAGTTAAACAAAGCGGGCAACAGTAACACGAACATCAGAGCAAAGGTTTAAAAATTTGTATAATTAAAATTAGTCCTACCTTTTATGAACAGCATGAGGACTTGATGTTTTCCAGATGTCACAACTTCAAAACGCTAGTATTTGCATCTTTAGCCAGGAGCGAAACACTTTAAACTTGACCTGGTTGACTGAGACATGTTTTGAGCTGTGTAAAAAATTATTTTACAGTATTTGGCCTTTGACCTTTTAAAGATGTGAGGTCCAGTTTAAAGCTGTCAGGGTCATTTTGGTAACAGTACTGAGCATTTGGTGCCTTGTAGCACTGTAAACAAAGAGCGAGATCTGATGAGACCCAGGACTCTCTCAGCAAGTTTGATTTAGCTATGAGGTTTGGCTGCTACATTTCAGCAGATTTGTTTCTACACTTAATATTATTTTTGTTCTGATATTATGACAGTGTAATTGCCTCTAAAAATCCCTGCTGTGGGTGAGACCAGGGATAGCAGTCCAATGTCTTTTTATAATAAACCTGAATGGTTTCAACATCTCTATGGCACACAGAAAACTGTTAACCGGTTGGTTAATGTTACTTTGCCCCGTGATCCACAGTTAATAGGAAGAACATCTGGCCTAAGATGCGATATTAGATCTTCATGTTCCAACTGAAAAACACTAAAGGGTTAGTTCACCCAAAAATGAAAATTCTGTAATAACCCTTGTGTAGTTCCAAACTCTGTAAGACTTTCATTTATCTTCTAAACACAAATGAAGATATTTTAATGAAATATGAGACATTTCAGTCCCACTTTATATGATAAAGTGATTCACTATAGAACATTTAAATTAGGCTTTTATTCACATATAAACGTTTGTCAACTCACAGATTACTTATGGTAAACGGCAGCTCAAGCATGTTTGCTTGAAGTGCGAGAACCAATAAGATTCATTCTCGTGTTACGCTGCTCATTTGAGATTCTGCAAGAACCAATGAGGTTCATTATCATGTTACGTAGCATGTTTGAGCTTCAGCAAGAGCCAGTGATGTTCGTTATCATGTTACACAGTGCATTTGAGCTTCTGCAAGAGCCAATGAGGTTCGTTTTCATGTTACACAGCACGTTGTGAGCTTCTGCATGAATCAGTGATGTTCATTAACCTATCGTGGTACGCAGCATGTTTGAGATTCTGCAAGAACCAATGAGGTTAATTATCGTGTTACGCAACACAGTTTGAGATTCAGCAAGAACCAATGAGGTTCATTATCGTGATATGCAACACGTTCTGAGCTTCTGCATGAATCAATGATGTTCATTATCGTGTTACACAACACATTTGAGCTTCAGCAAGAACCAATGAGGTTCATTATCGTGTTACGCAAGCACGTTTGAGCTTCAGCAAGAACCAATGAGGTTCATTATCATGTTACGCAACACGTTTGAGCTTCTGCATGAATCAGTGATGTTCATTATCGTGTTACGCAACACGTTTGAGGTTCAGCAAGACCCAATGAGGTTGATTATCGTGTTACGCAGCACTTTTGAGCTTCTGCAAAAACCAATGAGGTTCATTATCGTGTTATGCAATACGTTTGAGCTTCTGTGAGAACCAATGAGGTTCATTATCATGTTAGGCAGCAGGTTTGAGATTCTGCAAGAACCAATGAGGTCCAGATTCATGTTATACAGCGCGTTGAGCTTCTAACAAGAATCAATTAGGTTCATTTTTCTTGTTATGCAGTGCGTTTGAGATTCTGCAAGAACCAATTAGGTTCATAATCGTGTTATGCAGCGGGTTTGAGTTTCTGCAAGAATCAGTGAGGTTTATTAAAATCCTAAATTCAATATGTTCATTGTTTCAGTTTCATTTCATTTTATTTGATAGGGACAATGCTTATTGATAACAAACAAGTTACTTGCTGCAACAAGCCAGAATTTGACAGATCTTTACAAGAAATGTAATAAATTCAGCAGGAATTTTAAACAATATGAGCCTACCCTCAAACGGACAATACATTGCTCAAATCTCTTCCCAAAATGATGACTAAACTGTTAAATACATATGGATTATTTTTATAATCTCTTTGTGAACATTTGCAACAAAGTTCAACAAAGTGGTAGTTGTGTGGATTGCTCATATTTCATTTAAAATTTCTTCCTTTGTGTTTTGAAGATGAACACAAGTCTTACGAGTATGGAACGACATGAGGGGGATTAATTCATGACATTTTCTTCATTTTGGGGTGAACTATCCCTTTAAGATGTTCCTGTGGATGGACCTGCCCAAGGTTGTGTTTTCTGTAAAACGACGCAAACTCGCTGCTTAACTACCATAATACAGTGCATCATTGAAGAAATTAACTAGCTAGTCACGACTGTTTCCTGAAACTGAATTGTTGCGAATTAGTCTTTCAACCACGTTGCAATGGTGTCACACCGGTGGTGGAGTAATAACTTATTTTAATGAATACGTTTGAGATCAAGTTAATTCTAGATGGTTTGCTATAATTTACGGACATGGCATCTGGGGACTAATTCTCATTTTCTCAGTTATTTTGCTTTATTTCTAGATTCAATCACAGGCTAATTCTTATGTAGAGCACGTTGCACATGTACACTATTCAAAAACGGTTCTGTATATTTTTTGACAAACTAAAAGATGTTAATGAAATTTGTATATATTTGAAATAAAAGATATAGCACTGAATGTCAGCTTATTTTCTCAAGATAATGGTTTATTAAGCCCACGTCTTGTAAACAAGAAACTATGCGTCTAACCACAGGTCGAGATGTGTCGTTCCAAACACACAACTTTGCGATGTGGTTTGGATTGTAAATGTTCGGTGGAACGATGGTTTTGGGAAAACAGACTCATTGAACTATGCTGAAAACAATCGGAACTTGCGATCATAGATGGCTAACGATGCTTTTGGGAAACACAACCAGTTCAACTTTGCAGAAATAGAACAAAGTGATCAACAAAAGGATCAAATGAAAGAAATAGCTAAGTTGTCTTTTTATCATGTCAGCCCTGGTTACGGTTTTAGAGAGCAAGTGCTAAATACATTTATTTCGGTTGGTTTGACGACTGGCCCCTTGTTCTTTCGGGTGTTGTGTTTTAGGCTGGTGGGATTAACAGACATGTGAAATACATGTTTAAAGCTCACTGAATAGATTTGTCACAGATTTGTTAAAGTTCTGATGCTCAGAGTAGCATGTCTGTGAGCTCACGAAATGTGAGAATTCTCCTATGTACTATTGAAAACTCTCTCTTCCTCTTTGCTTTTATTTAGCAAAATGACCTACAAGCACAAGGGACTTTTAAACTCTGAACATACGTTTTATTGAGACATTACAGACATCTCTCTCTCGTTTTCGCTTTTCCTTCCTCTTTTACTTTGTCACATTGGCAGGGTTTCAAAGTAACCTGAGATACATCATTTTAAATTATGTTTTATTAAATTGGTGTTTGCATCAGTTGTACTAAGGCCCTTGTGAAATGACAAAAAATGCTTCTCTGGAGGATGTCTGAAATGAGAAATCGCAAGATATCATGAGACCTCATTAGAAACCTACATGTGCATGTTGGTGAGGGATTCAGAGCAAATAGGATTTAATTTACCAGGAAATCAGAAACCTTATGTCAAGGAAAATATCACAGAGTCCTTAAAGGGCCTTCTATTTAAACAGTTAAGTAGTTCTAAAATAAAGAAGCATGTGTGCAGAAAATATGCACGCATGTACTCAAGGGCTAGTTTGGAAAGATAACAGTTAAGTAATTTTTTCTAACATCTTCATCTACTTAAAGTTTTATATTGTCTTAAAATAGACGGACGGACATGACCTGATCACTAAGTTGATGTTTCTTTAACAGGTTTTTAAGCAGCAAGTATTAGGTTTTAATAGGCGCTTAGAAAAGAATTAAACAAACCCTAACAATCTCTCTCTGAATAAATGACAGGAGCGCTGAAGTTCTCACGCATACTCTCCCATTTCCCTTTTCAGTCCTTCGTTCCCTCTGTTTTCTTTAGTTCTGTTAAACGTGACAGTTAAAAGTAATAAATACGAAAAGCAAGTGGGATAATATATATATTTTTTTAAAGATATAGAGAAAGAGTAAGATGTATTTTAGATGTATATTACTTTTCTGGACTTGTTGGGTAAAATCCATTTATAATCCTAATAATTGTTGTACTAACTGACTTGCAGATTAATATATTTGGATATGGGTATAAGTACGTTCTCCAGCTTTTTATTGGTTGGATGTTTAAAGTTGGTATTGAAATCTGGCACAAATCACTGCAGCACAAACCACCACAAAAATGTTCAATCATATTTAATTTAATCCTCATAATTATTTATTAAGGGATGGTATTTCATTCGTACATCAATTATTTACAGATATAATACTCATCATTTTATTCTCTGTCTATTGATGACTGATCTATATTACTCCAAAAGTGGCTTAATAGTCTGGATCATAGATTTTTACTTTACATAGTTTAAACATTTAGCCAGTTAGATGTTTAACTACTAGCCTACACCACCCCAAAAAAAGTGTAACACTCAGATCGTCAAAGGTCTGGTGGTATGTGTTCCGTGCGTGTGTGTGTGTGTGAGGATCTTGGCATGCATGCAGAGAATAATAAATGATTATACTGTTGGCAGTAACAGTGCTTGTAAATCATGCTGTTTGGATGCTCTTATGCATCCAGTTACCAGATGAGAAACGGAGCTTGGTATGGTTTTTTATGCATTAGAAAACAGTAAAACACTGAATGATATGCTACTGGTACATTTTTTTTTTTTGCCATTTACAATAAGGTTAATTGCATTAATATTAGCTAATGCATTAGGTATCATGAAATAGCAATGAGCAATATTTACAGCTTGTCAATTTATATAGGTTCATCAATATCCTATTCTTCATCAGTAATTTATAGTAATTCATAAAACATAACATATTAAAATATTAACATTAACCAAGATGATTAAATCAATGCTGTAAAAGTGTAGATCTTTGTTATGTCGTGTTAGCTTTAATGTAAACATATATAACCTATTTGTAAGGTGTAATTATTATTTAAAATAAATATTTTCAAGGACTAGCCTGTCTGATTCTCTCCTAAAAGAAAACCTCACATTTTCCACCTTTGAAGGAGAGCACAATGAAAATATCTGCGCATATGTGCAAGTGTGCTGGCATGCTTTAAAGTTTGATGAAGAGCATATAATATGTATGTCGTTCCATGTGATGTAGTGCACTCGGTACATATGTATGTATGTGTGTATGTTCTGCTGGTGTTTGATGTAGAGTGTGTTCTACCTGTGGAGAGTGTGTGTAGTAATCAGTCCCATCTGTACAGACTCAGCCAGTAGCCAGATTGATGTCAGGGACTGAACACACACACACACACACACACACACAATATGAAACCTTTAATGGTGTTCATGAGAGTACTTTCAGAGCATGTGTGTATGTCTTTTCGTGTGTGTGTACAGGTGTATTGGCTGCACAAGATCCATCTGCGCCAGTGTAAACAGGTCCCATGTGCAGGAGATCGGTATCAGTTATCTGAGGAAAGTGGCATTTAACTTGAAATTCAGAAACACTGAGTAATGACACAGGAGTGGAATATGTATAAAATGAAAGAGAGAGAGGCCTTGGGGTGTGGAGGAACTTGTTGACAATATGTGTAAAGCACCATCAGAGGTAGCTGTGATCCTTCATTTGAATTTATTACACCAAAGGTTCAAGCTATTTCTACAAAAACACCACCTGATAATAATAAAGTCTGTACTGTGATGTCCAAAATGCCAACGTAGCTTGTGGCCCCTAAAAGTGTGGACACTTAATCAAACTTAATGTTTGAATGTCATTGCATTACAGTAACAAATGTCAAACCTAGTTGAATCTAAATCTAAATAATGCAGGTGTTCTCAGAACTAACATTTCTTTTCTGAGACATTTTTGCAATTACTTTTAATCAGCTTGTCGGTAATTTTGAGTGTCCATGAGAGTGAACTGCAGGTGTAGCTCATCACATAAAACATGTTTCACATTTGGCAAGTCTCATTTCATCATTTTGTTGTATATGTATTAGTGCGTTTAGTGCTTTTATAGTATATCTCTCATGTTGGTACAAGCATTTAAATAGCTTTTGTTTTAACGATTTTAAACTTTGATTTTATTTTTTTATACTTTTTTTGTGCAAAAGTGTGCTTTATTTCTTCACAGTAAAAAACATTATTTGTATTGAAATGTTGTTATCTTTAATGCAGTTATAACTGTAAAAAAATATTGTTGGTTTAACTTAAAAAAAGTAAGTAACCTGTTTGCCTTAAAATTTTAAGTTGATTGAACTGGAAAAACTAAATAAATTATTTAAGTTGATTTGACAAAAGAAAAAATTTTGTGATAACAAATCTTGAAAAAAATTTTTTACAGTGTACATAAATACATTTCATAAAGTGTCCAAATATTTTTGTCTTCATTTTTTTATATTTTTTAAAACCTAAAAATGTATTTTTCGAAAAAAAGTTTTCTTATTTATATTTCTTATTAATATTTCTTTACAAGTGCAATTGGGTGCTATAGTTTGTTAATACTCTGTCATTCAAAATAAGTTCTGGCTCACAAGGCTGCTTTTATTTGTTAAAAATACAGTAAAACAGTAATATTGTGAAATGTTATTACAATTTAAACTTACTGTTTACTATTTTTAGATTGTAAAATTTAATTTAATCCTGTAATGGCAAAGCTACATTTTTTAGCAGTCGGTGTTGCATGATCCTTCAGAAATCATTCTAATATGCTGATTGTTGCATGATCATCATTGTTGAAAATGGTTGTGTTTTCTGGAAACAGTGTGTGTGTGTGTGTGTGTGTGGGATACAATAAATGGGGCCACTGTATACATACCACTGGATTATACATGTAAATATTCTTTCCGTTTTCTAATACCATCAGTCTGTCTAATTTCATCATCACTAAAGAGCTTTTTTGTTATGGATATTCTTTCTAACACAGAACTATTTATTTTCTCTTCCCTCTGATATAATTGTAGAGCTGTTGAATCGCATAGGTATCCTTTTCCGAAGGCCGCTCTATGGGTTTTGAGTTTCATGTCCAAATGTGTGAGGAGTGAATTTATTAAGCTATAGAAGACTTTTCAGGCATTCCTTCTGGTCTGACTAGAAAGCAGGATGTGGAAAAGAAGGAGAGAATAATTGCTTTGTGGTTAATCTGAAAGATTAGTGAATATTTGCGGGATGAATGTGCAGTTGAGCAGAGGTTCGAGCAGCTTTACGGTGGGAACGTCCACTGTAATGGGAGGCTGCTGCCCAAAAGCCCTGACCTGAGATCAGATTACGTTCCCTACGTTTCCTCATCCACAATTAACTATCAGAGGGAGCCGAGCATATAAAAGTGCACTCAGAGCGTTCACTTTGCCTGCTTTCTCAATTGATTTTCCATTGTTTTCCTCCTCAGATGTAAAACTTAAAAGCATAAACAAAAGTTTTCGAATTTTATGAAACTCAATAAGTGCATATTTCCTGGACTTTTTTTCGCTCTGTTCTCTCCCACTGTGAGTGCTGGGAGTTTATGGGTTTACATTAGAGCAGAATTCATGGACTACAGACACTCATAAAAGTGACAGTATGCAGCACCGCCATATAAACTCTTACAAGCTCAACTGCACTGAGGCTCTCAGCTACTGGGTCGATTTAAGAAAACCTCTTTCTCTCCCCTCTCGTTCTCGCACTGTTTACTTTACATGCCTTGGGCTGAAATATGGGAGGGAAAATAATTGAAAGCAAAGTAATTTATTAGCTGTGTTCTCCAGTTCTCTGCTAATGCCAGTGCAATAAGTAGCAGCTAATGTAGAGGGGGAGGCGGGTGGGCTTGCAGCGCTGACGGATGAGTGCAGCTATGCTCCAAAACATTCCTGTGTTACGGCCGAACCCTGGAGAACTGTATTCTGGTCCAATGCATTCCAATGCTGTGTCGCATCCACACATAAAACAAATGTATCCAAAAACAGCCCTCCTCCCTGACTCTCTCTCTCGCTCTCTCTTTTCCTGCATTTTCTTTTTTGTTTTGCGTTTCTGTTTGTATCAGCATTTGTTACAGCCTCTCTCTTTGTTTACCATCACAGAAAGAGCATCTGTGTCTCTGGAAACAATATGGAATTTACTTCATGTAGCAGTGTTCTTTCCAGAATGTTCACATTTTCAGCTAAACAAAATATAAATATTACAAAAGTAATGTCCAAAAGTGCATGAAAATAACATCCAAGAAGCCCCAGAGAGTGATGCAGGATGCTATTAAGTGTAGTTATGTGGATTGTTATCTTTTGAAAAGAACAGGGAGATAATCGTCGATTAATTCGAAGAAAGAACATTGTGAACTCTCCATCTGAGGATGACACCACCCTACACATCTCAACACTGCAGTGTCAAACCAAACAAACCTAAATGGATTTCTGTTGAGCTCAAGCTACGTCTCAAATGTTGCCAGAAAAAGCAGCCATTATAAACCCTTGTTACACTGCTATATGTAATACTTGACTTCTGATTGGTGTTGTAGATTTTTTCCCTAACCCTATATACTACCATAACTTATACTCTTGCGCTTCTTAGCTAAGTTCACACTCTAGTGAGTCTCCCAGTCGACAACAGCCGAAGTCGATAATTCTAGCTTACTTGTTTTCTTGCTGCGCAGCTCTAAATGACAGACAGACTTGAGTTATTAAAGGATTAAATGTTCTTTATTACTGCCGGGAGTTTCGATCAGAGAATCTCAAACCAAAAGAATAATACAACTTTATAGGATAAAGCCAGACACATCAAAATAGAATCATCATGACTGAAAATGTCACGTTCTATCAATGTGATTGTTTAAAGCAAGTCCCCCACGCCCCTCCTTTCATCACCCTTTGTTAGTGACATCAGCAAAAATATCCTGTATCATCAAAAAACATTAATATTTCAGTCAGTCATTTCACAATACAGTCAAAGAACGCAATGTTTAGTCCATTTTCAGAGTTCCATTGACCAAGGTTACATTGAGTCAAAAGTTTGTTAGAAGGTTAGATCATTTCGAAAGTGATGGCTACATCCTATAAATAAAGGAAGTAAGATTTATTTTGGTTTATTGTTACATCTAGAATGGAAAGTTAGTCACCATCAGACATAAAATTGGGAAGTGTGATAAAAGTTTATCATGCTTCATCTAAAAACAGATGATTTGTATGGTTAGTAACATAATTAATCTAATCTATTAAAAATCAAACCACATTACCTGCCAACTTTTGAGTTTTGAGATGAGATAAACTCATCTTTCAGACATTTGACTGACCCATAGCTGTCCACATCAAACGGAGATTTCCCGAAACCGTCCCCCAATTTTCTCACGTTCTTACTCACAAACTTGAAAAATATAGCACTAATCATTAAAAGTCTAAAGAGTTTAGCAACTAGCCTAGCCATATGTGTGAGAAAGAGCACTGTGTCATTAAAAAATACCATGAATGTTTTATACTAATATCAGCTTACGAGGGAAATGGGGAGGCTGCTTCTCCTGGAGATGATTGGAGAGGTCTCTGCACCTTTACGGATCAGAAGCGCGCGCCGACACGGAGTAAAGCCTTGTTTATACTCCACGCGTCTGCACTGAGCACGGGAAAAATGCGCGTTGGGTGCGCAAGAATGGCAAAGACCTCAGCTTCGAGCTGTGTGCAAAGCTGTTTTGTAAACAGTATGTGAGGCACCGCATCTGAGGAACGATTCAACTTCAAGCTCGAATCTGTCCGAGCTTGTACTGTCTCACACAATCAGAGAGTAAAAATACGGGATATTTTATGGGAAATACTAGCACGGGAAGACAGTAAAACAG
This sequence comes from Hybognathus amarus, assembly GCA_030378365.1. Taxonomy (NCBI): domain Eukaryota; kingdom Metazoa; phylum Chordata; class Actinopteri; order Cypriniformes; family Leuciscidae; genus Hybognathus; species Hybognathus amarus. The sequence continues at coordinate 176,314 of JAQIUQ010006954.1, read as the reverse complement.
CTAAAATATGTGAGAAACCCGGAAAAAACGAGAGGGTTGAAATTTCAGCATGAGAAATCGGGGGTGTGGCGTGTGAGTGTGTGAAACCAATCAAATGCGGGTGTCTCACGGCCAATGCGTGAGAGTTGGCAGCTATGCATTGGTCAGTTGTGACATTCAGTAGTCAATTTTACTTAAAGACTTATGTGCTCTTGAAAGAAATCGCAAACACAACTGGTGGCATCTTGCGTCTAAGTTATTGTTTCCTTTGGAAATATTTAATATTTTATTTTAATATTGATGCAGTGTTTATACTTTGTTATGGATTATTTTGTTTCTATAAAATAGACAAAATATAGATTAATATATAAAGTCAATGTCCACATTTTTACTTATTTGCAGAGTAGCTGTGCAATGATAAGGATAATCAACGCATTCTTATCCCAAGGTGTCATCTAACTGACAATTTTGACCATGCTTCAATATCTGATGCTTTCAGGCACTAGGGCTGGGTATTGAGACAAATTTCACAATTCGATTCGATTTCGATTCACAGGCTTGCAATTCTAATTCAATTTCGATTACGATTCAATATTGATTATTTTGGATATCAGTTACAATAAATGGGAATTTTTCTCAAGGGAATCAAATCTCTTAACTAATGCTGTAAACTATGGGAGTCTAGTTGTAGCCTACAAGGCTTCATTAGCCTAATATGAAGGTAATAATTAACTGTTTTGTAGCTATACAAACACTTAAATTACACTTTTATTTATTTTTATAATAAGAAGATTATATGAAATATAAACATTTAAATGGTGGCTGTCATAAAAACTTGCCAGATTTATTCAAATATGCATTAAATATTGAAGAACATTAAGATTATAATGCATATGTAATATGGTGTATATATTGAGCAAATGCTCCTCACTAGAGTAATATTTTTTCTAGCTGACTAACGAGTTGATGTGGGTTTTCTGAGGTAATATGACATATGGCGATACATGACATTGATTACAAGCTGTTTAACTGACGTCTTTCCACGGTTGAAACGCTGATTGAGCGAATCAATGTGACATGATACGGATTTCGATAAGTTGTACTCTATCTTTTAACACACTTTCAGATGCTCTATTCATGCACTGTAACTGCTATTATTAAGCCGGAAGAGAGATCAGTGCTGCTGCTTCTCTTGAGCTGCACCAGAGCGATCTCACGCCATATCGCCAAAACTTTATTTATGTTTTTGAATTTCTAAAGAAAATGGACGTAATTTGAAAATTGAGACTTTGTTTCATATCAATAGTAACAAAGGACAAAGACTACTGTGATTTTTTTGGATGCACGCAGCCACAATACAATGTTCCATTCATTCAAATGAAACAGGATGACTAATCGATTCTTGAGATTTAAGAATCGATATCGGTTCTTAAAAATGAGAATTGATTAATATCGAGAAATCGATATTTATTACCCAGCCCTATTAGGCACCCTTTAGCGTCAGTTACATGATGCAATCCTGAGGGCGTCATCTAATTCACGCTGAAAGGTAAAGCTTCAGTTAGATGACATGGGTAGGTTTAGGTCTGTGGTAGGGTAGGCCCTAAGGGTTAGATGCGATCCTCAGGGCGTCATCTAACTGACGCTAAAGGGTGCCTAAAGCGTCAGATATTGAAGTATGATCACAATGCTTCCCAATGCATCAGTTAGATGACGTCTTGGGATGAGAATGGGCTGGGATAATGTAGAGTCAGCAGTTTATTATTGTGAAATAAACAAAGGCAGGATGACCAAGACCCTCACAGTAAGCGATTGACAGAATTAGATGAACATACTCTTCCCAAACTTTCCTCTAACTCAGTTGGAAATGAGACACTTCTCATGGAGGTTTTTCAAGGAGAACAGTACTTCCTAATTTTGTATTCAACGTGTAATTTATCTACCTTGTGAGTTATGTAGCGCAGCATTTAATATTGGCCCAACCGTATGTGTAGGGTTGAATCTTCATATCCTGGACTTTTACACCTGGGCTAAATGAAAAAAAATAGACACATTCTGTGATTTAGGAACAGCTGATTTTGCCAAAATTAACAGATCACATTTTGCCTTAATTTCGTCTGTTACAGCAGACCCAGAAAGCCGAAAGCTAGACTTGGATTTCATTCAGATTTCTGAGCGGCACATAGAAAGCGAATGCAGTAAATCTAGGCTGGAGTGGAAGGCCTGTTATTCCTCCCATCTCCAAAATAAATGAGCTCACTAATTAATAGTGAGACGAAATCATGTAAATCCTCTCCATTGTTTTGCTTTCAAAGAGAACAGCATGTACCTAACAAACACAGAGACATGCCTATACACGCAAACAGAAGATGAGCTTGAGATTTGGAAGGAGAGATAAAAATTGAAATCAAGAAAGGGTAAGGAATTCTCATGCACAGGAGGATATATCCGAACACAGTAAACAAACGGTTCTTTAAAATAAATAAAAAAATAAATGTATTCTTTTACCATGCATCGGCACAACAGTATGCAAAATTTTCAACATGACATATGCTGAATATGAGAATTGACCATTTTAACTTGACCATTGCTTTTGGCTACCAATAATAATTCTGTGGTTATCACAAACCGTATTTATTATCTTGTTTCATGGTTTTGTTAATGGTTTATAAGCATTAGGACACATTATGCAATCGTTCCATGTTGGCATCTGCCTAATTTAACTGGCTAAATGAAATTGTGCCAAAATACTGCAGGATTTGTTTGGTTGCAAAACCTTTGAAGTCAACAATAAAAGATGCTGAAAGAGTTTTCAACTCCTCTTAAAAGTTAAAAAGTCTATGTTGCCTGCTTACCCTTTCCTTATTATATGCTTAATTGCATTTTATGACTTACACATAGCTTTTTTCCCTTGTTGTCAGGAATTGGACCTGTGATTCCACTTTCAGGTTGCAGCCCTCAGTTTAGAACCGTTCATGTTAATATACATCACTGGGCCCATCATGAAACTCTTCACCTTAGAATCACAGATGTAGACTTAGGTTACATGATTATTATGCAAAATCTGTCATCACCAATGTTTTGCCTGGAGAACAATACGTATACTGAAATTCAAATTGGTGTAGTAGGGGTTGTGCAGGCTGGTGGTGATGGTGTAATGGTGTGGGGATGTGTTCTTGGCACACTTTAGGCCCCTTAGTGCCAATTGGGCATCGTTAAATGCCACGGCCTACCTGAGCATTGTTTCTGACCACATCCCTTTATGGACATCCCATTATGGCCACCATGTACCCATCCTATGATGGCTACTTCCAGCAGGATAATGCACCATGTCACAAAGCTTGAATCATTTCAAATTGGTTTCTTGAACATGACAATGAGTTCACTGTATTAAAATGGCCCCCACAGTCACCAATCTCAACCCAATAGAGCATCTTTGGGATGTGGTGGAATGGGAGCTTCGTGCCCTGGATGTGCATCCCACAAATCTCCATTAACTGCAAGATGCTATCCTATCAATATGGGCCAACATTTCTAAAGAATGCTTTCAGCACCTTGTTGAATCAATGCCACGTAGAATTAAGGCAGTTCTGAAGGTGAAAGGGGGTCAAACACATTATTAGTGTGGTGTTCCTAATAATCCTTTAGGTGAGTGTATAAAAGTAAATATGTTTTTCAGGATTCTTTTATTAAGAAAGCAGCCCAACTGATGATAGTACTAATTAATGTTTCTTGAGCACCAAACCAAATATTAGAATGATTTCTGAAGGATCATGTGGCACTAAAGACTGAAGTATGACACTGAAAATTCAGATTTCATCGACAGGGACAAAATTGATTTTAAATAATAATTGGCAATTGGTAAGCATAAATTACAGTCCCCAAACTTTCGAACAAGATCACTTTCTGACTTTCTCATTTTGTGACCACAGCTAATTGCTGTTTTGTCTTGGTTTGCTATTGAGTGTTAAGGAGTGTCAGTGCTGTTGTTCTGACCTACGGTGAACTCTGGCTCACTCTGCTTGTTCCCAGGCAGTAGCAGCTGAAGTTTGGTGTCAGACTGACATCACAAGTATCATAAAACTGTGTATGCTTTTCCTGTCTGAGGAATAGAACAGTCTGTTTACAAGTGTGTTTGTGTGTGTGTGTGTGTGTGTGGTCTCTAGAGTCCAAAGGGAGATTCAGAGCATTCATATTGTATATTGAGAACTCAGCAGGCAGAGATGGCCAGTGCAGGTGTTTCTAAACACAAAGTGACATGCACATTACAGCGATTATGAATACACACATGCTGTGGTGAGAGTTGATGCATCTCAGCTAGTAAATAAATATATCAAATTGTGTGTGTAATTAATAGGCTATTTGCGTAGGGATATATTATCCACAATTAAGAATATTTGGGAGAATCTTTCACTTAACCTCATGCTTTTTTAAAACTTGTATAATTTTATTTCTTCTGCGGAACACAAAAGAAGATATTTTAAAGAATGCTTCAACTGTTTTTGTCCATACAGTGTAAGTCAACACTGAAAACAACATTGGACTTTTCAACATCATTGTATTACATAAAAACATTTCTCAAAATATTTGTGCTCCCCTAATGATGATGAATTGAATTGCTGTCTTGTAGAACACAGATGAAATTCTGTTATAGAAGAGTGCATCGATGCAGTACAGTTATATTTAAAGACATTTAAATATTTACACTGACTTTTCGTCTCTTGCTGTGTGAATGGAAAGACCAACTGGTTCAAAACATCACTTAAACCACTTCACATAACAAATGATCAGATGAATGACCTACAAAAACATGAAATGTGCCAGAGTCTTTAAAATCTTTACCAGGCACAAAGATGCAAGGTAATGTACACACTAAAGTAACACACAACACATGACATGCCTGTGTTCTCATGAGCCTCTCTGAGTAAAGAAGTGTTGACACAGATAAATGGAGGACATTCAAATCAAACTACTGTGTATATGACTAATGATCCATTAATGAGGACCTACTCTTTTGTAAACATACACAGAGCCAGCATCTTTAAAATCTTTAACACATGTGAATGCTCTCATTGCTGCCTGGCCAGTAACTTGCTCTCTGATTGGTGTGTAACACATTCTTTATCCAATCGCGTTTTGTGGTTTTCATCTGCACATGGCATATGTGATTGTTATACTAAAATGATTTGTAAAATGAGCCTTGAGGAAAATTGTATTGCTCAGATGTTTCCTCCTTTCATATTTAAGGATACTTAATGAGTCTCGGTTATATTTCATTTTAGTATCGACTCAGGTTTTTCATCTATTAGGAGAAAAGTACGCTCATATGAGACAATTGTTGACACAGTAAGAGTGTAGAGATTCTTGTAGATTACATATGTAATATGGTCTTGGAAAGGTTGAGAAATGTTTGAGTTTGGAATTGTTAAGGTCTCTTCTGGAAATCTAGAGGAGACACAAGTCTTCATTCTCTCCATAATCTTAAGCCCCTTTCACACAGCGCGTTGATCCCTGTAAAATTGCCGGGATATTGCCAGAATGCCTTCTGTGTGAACGCAAACACGACCCGGGATTGATACCGGCATCTATGCCGGGTTGGGAGCCTAGTAACATTGCCGGAATCAGTCCCGAACGCGTATACTGTGTGAACAAAAGCCAGGACCAACGCCGTAAGGGGTTTATTTATCGCGTAATCGCGCAACTCTGTTGCTCTTATAAGAAAGTTTGTGTTCGTCATCAACAAAGAAAGGACGAACAAATGTCTGCAGAGACCAAGAGCTCCTCACTATCCGCGCTGAAGCTGAGATCGTTCACCAGCTTTGTGAAACCGTATGACGTGTACATGTTTTGATGTGTACATTACATGTCTCATCCTTACGTCATGTGTCTTTCCGGGATCTTTCCGGGTTGTGTGTGAACGCACTCACAGATGCCGGCAAATCACTGGCAGTGTGATGAACCGAAATCAAACGGGACAAATGCCGGAACAAATAATCCGTGTATTTTCCAGAATCTCTGTGTGAAAGAGGCTTCATTGGTCTAGAACAGAGGTGTCAAATTTAGTTATTGGTAGCCACTGTCCTGCATAGTTTAGCTCAAACCCTAATAGAACACACGAACCATTAAATAATAGAAACTTCCAGGCATGTATTTTAGAGCTGGATGGAGCTGCAATCTCCAGGACAATGGTTCTCCAGGAGAGGAGTTTAACACATGGGGCCCTATTTTAAGGATCTGAAACACAAGTAGCAAGCACAAAGCGCAAGTAACTTTGTGGGCGAGTCTTGGGCACTGTTGTTATTTTACCGCGGCATAAATGACTCCGGGTGCAAGTTTAAAAGGGGTTGGTCTGAAGTAGCTTCATTTTTCATAGGTGGGGTTTAGGCGTAATGGAAACAAACCAATACGAGTGTCATATCACATTCCCTTTAAGAGCATGATGAACAAGGTGCGGTTGTTCCATGGTGCAATTCTATTTTAACGGCACATTTACCAGGCGCGCTTCAGCATCGGTTCACAGCCGAGAAGATCGATGTTCTCGTCAGGGCCGTAAAGAAAGAGGGACATTGGGGATGGGACAAACCCAAATTAGCTTCGGTTAAACTTGGATAAATGTGTAAGCTTTATGCCTATTTTGGACATGGACACAACAATGATTTCCCTCATGTTTATATATTTTTCCTTATAATAATGTATCATTTGCAAAAAGTAAAATGCATCTGTGTAGATGAGAGAATCATCTACAGTGTATGCGCATTGTTCACACTCTGTATTATGGCCAAGCATTCACGCTTAAAATAGCATTATTAACAATGTGCAACGTGCCACTGACTTTAGACCAGGTTTTATCTGGTCATTGGCGCAATTGTTTTCTAGAACTGGAAAATAGCACCAGAGGTTGTTTGCGCCGAAACACGCCTCCTTTTTGCGCTGACCCGCCCAGGGAGCGCAAGTTCATTTCCTCAGTTTACCGACATGAGTCTGTGGAGGAAAAAGCTCTCTTTGCGCAGGTGCAAAATAGGAATGATAAATGCATCAGTGTATTAAGTTATTTGCGCCGGGTGCAAGATAGGGCCCATGATGTTGTCTTGGAGATAAAACTGAAACACACATAATGATTTTCCAAATTGTTTTGTTTTGTCGTGTTTCCAGAACAAATATCTGAACATTCTTAAATCAAGATACATTTACATATTACGTCTTGTTTTCTGAACGAATATCAAAATTAAGTGAGTTTTTGTTAAGACAAACAATCTTAAGATTGTTTAGATACTTGAACTGGGAAAACAAGACAAAATGGCAATAAGTAAAAAAAAATCTTCTGTCTTTGCAATATATTAAAGATCTCATTTGTGATTTTTCTTTCCTTTAAGTTGATCCAATATTGTTTTGTTGTGGATTGATGGAAGACATCTTGAAGACATTTTGTGACTGTCTCTGTAGCCTAAGAGATACTTTAAGCTTCTTCTGGAAATCTTGAGAAAATACAATGGTTTTGTTAAAGCGGTCTTTTAGACAAGATTTCATATGCTGATGAAGGGTCACATTCTTCTCTTCTCTTTCATTTTGAACAAGACCAGACAACAATACATCCCTCATGTCTCGTTTTGAATAAAACATGTTGAAATGACAGTGTCCGTGCCCACAGCCCCACCTCTTTTCTAAGTTTAGCAGCTCTGAGAAGCACAAAATGAAGTCATTGCTTAATTTATGAGCTCCTCCTGTCGGATCCATGTGTTTTGAGTTGTGCTTGGAAGCCATCTTGTGAATTCCTCAATGGTAATGGGGATTAGGAGGGCACAGCTAATGTAAACAATGCTTAAATTCTTCCATCTGATGTTGCAGTTTATCTCTGATAGAATAAAACATTGACCCTCTGTGAGCTTAGCAACCGATGAATACTCGGATCACCACATGGTCATTTTGCTGTCACCCTTTTCCTACTAATCTATCTGTTCTAATTGAACAAAAATGTCAATCTGGTAACGGTTCAAAACAGAACTGTTTGTAATGGAAACGAAGCAGCATTCTTCCATTAAATATTTGAATTCACTAGCAATGAGCGCTTTGGAAACGTAACAAAATGCAACAGTGAGATAAACAGATGATGTGTCCTGCACAACCGAGAATGAGCTCTTCCAGTCGCTGAGAAGAAGTGATGAATTGTTCAGATTTCTTTCTGCAACATGGTTTGACAGCTGGCTCTTTTCATCTCCACACTTCTGCATCTAAACGGTGGAGTTTGATGCTCTGGCCAGGTGTTTGACTTACTGTCCAGCTCTCTGCGGGCAATTTTCTGCATTATTGTAATCAATGAGATAATTGAGGAGGTTGAGATGTTTGCCCTGTCTGCAATAGCCCCAATCAATGACTGCGCTTCAATTGGGCCAATTAAAGAAATTGTGGTAACATGAGACAGATGGAGTGGGTGCTTAGAAGCTGGGCTCCTAGCATCCCCACGGTCCTTTTCATCCGTTTCGAGGGAAACAGTTGAGTTTAAATTTCGACTACTTGGTGTTCTTGATCCAATCTCCTCGACGGCTGTCTTTAACTACATCGACTTTCTTTATACCTGTTATATTTGTTTTTATACCATTTTGGCTGTCTTCACTGTTCATTCGTTGCAGATCCCTGAAGCTCAGATGACTGATTGGATCTTTCAGTGCTGTTGGCTGAAGGTGAAGCTGTTCTCTTGTACACCCTCAGAGGGATGCGACTCCCAAAAAAACAAAAGTAAGAGAAAGCAGTGATTGGATTATGCGAGTTTTAAATCACACCACAAACCCGCAAGCACACTGTTGCAAAAGCAAGATATAATGTCTGCTTTTTGATCAGTAGTTTGAGTTTGCATTCCAGTTCGTATCACCTGTTGAAATGTGCGTGTATCCTTGATGTTCAGGGCTTCAGCAGCGGTCTGCTTCTGTGGTCCTCTGATCGGGAAATTCTGTTTGAAGTGATTTTACCACAGGAATTGCCAGGGATCTGTGGTTGGACTGCACTGGTCGCAGTGTGTAAAATAATCTGACACTCTAGGATTCCAGAGCTGGTAGCGGTTTAGTGGGAAACGCTTAATGTTAAACAGTATCTTTTGAAATAGTGGACTGTATGAGTACATGCTGTAGGTTTACATTGTATGTGAGGAATTATTTTAATTATTGAATTAATTACATAATGTGCTGATTGATAAATGCAAATACTTTTCTGGCCAATACTTTGCATACACTTTTTTACTTATAAGACATATGTTTAGGATGAAAAAAAAATCTTCCATTCATTCTCCAAACCACTTATCCTCTGTAGGGTCGCAAAACCGTTCTTTTAAAAACATGTTTTGAGCCTCTTGGTAAGTGTGGTTTGGCAAGGCACATTGCAGTGTACATGTTGTGTTAATTAGTTATTTATTCATTCATTAATTGTTATTTGACATAGCTAGTTGTTTAAGCAGTATGGCAGAATTATTCATTTATTCATTTTTGTTGCATGAAATGGTTGCAACCAAAACAAAGAGTGAAATATTTTAGATGACTTTTGTGGTAATAATTCATGCCATCTGTCAAACTAATGGGCTTTGGCTGAACACTTGTTAGCGCTCACTAGAGCTGTTCATTGAAGTACTCAGGTGGTCGTGTTACCTGACATCAGTTTTAAAATTTTCGCGGATATACAGTTTCACCGCTTCATCGTGTATCAAGGTGGTGTCCTTTCTTCCCCATGCGGCCTTAATTTGACTGCTGATCCCACTGAAGATTCACTGGTTAAATTCAAGGCGTTCCTACAGTTTTCATTATGACTGTTTCATAACGAAGTGCTTGCTGATTTATGTCATTCTGGGAAAACATGTGAAACGCCGCTCCTGCTTCTCTTCCCTTTGAGTGAAGATCCGCTCCATAATTTCAAACAGAGCTGAATTTATAGAAGAACACCATGAGTATATTTACAGCCTAAAATGTCTATGAACAGCTTATTTAGAACATACAGTGGCCCCAAAAGGTATTTTATACATTTTTGAGACACTTACGTTCATGCTTAAAAAAACTTCCTTGCATTAAGTTAATAAAATATCAAACCATATGGAAATTGCAAAAAGAAAAGGAAAAAAGAGTGACTCATTTTCTGAGCCATTTTTGCAATTACTTTTAATCAGCCTGGTCCCAAGGTCCCATTTCAGTGGATGTATGAAGTCAGTTCCTCTTGAGTTCACACAGGTGTCCTACAGAACAACCGTCCTGAGTAGTTCATCACATTAAGTTCCACTAATGTCTGACCGTCATTTGGAGTTATATATTGAAAGCGACAAATGTATTTTTTCTTGAAAATCTTTTATTCAATTATATTACATGCTTATGACATATTTACTTAATGAATGCCACCTGGTTAAATAATTGTTAAACAATGCAAGGAGATTAATACACGTATGAATGTGTCCAACAGTTTGTATTTACATGAATAAGACCGTGAGAACATGGACTCAAAAGTGCCTTTTCTCTGCTGTGCTGTTTTTCCATGAGGTATGCAGTTCTCCTCTTTTGAACTCTAAAGAGTTCTAATAGCCGTCTTGATCTTCCCTTTTTCAAAGAAAGACGTGTTTGAAAACTTTTCCAGCCTGAAAATACTGCTCCATGACCCTTAAAGTAGGTCTCAGTCCCAACTGAGAAGCAGCTTAACTGCCACTTGACACCCTGAGTAATAATATGAGAGAATATGGATGAGTGAATTAAACCGGGTGGGGGGTTGCTTGAGACTCTGGCCCAGCTGTGGTCAGAGGAATCTGCTAGTGTAAATGATTTGCCGTCCTGTCCCGAAAATGAGATAAATGCACTCATTAGACATAGCAAACTGTGCTATGTAGGGTGCCTTGGTCTGGCGTTGGGCCATAAGCTTTAGAGAGAAACAAACACAAGTTGTCCGGCCAAAACAGGAGCTTCATCACCCTGAAGGCATGCTTAGAGCTCTCACAGACAGTGTGCTCCATTCACCGGACATTCTTCTGTTCACAATCAATCTCACACCCTGTAGGAAAATTAGCAAGGCTGCATGTTGTGAGAACAGACAGCTGCATGCAGCCACGTGGAAATGAATAAGAGTGAAGATCCTATCCCAGGAAGCACGAGAGAGTTCAGATGGAAATGGCGGTTGTCATTTTATTTATTATTTTTTAATCCAAGCAAACACTCAGTTTTCTGATGTTATATACACAATTTATTACAACTGTCAAATTTAGTTTTTTTGTTTTGTTTTGTTTGTTTGTTTGTTTGTTTTCACACTGACTCTCGGTTTCACAGACAAGGCTTAAGCCAAGTCAGAATAAAAAGCATGTTTGAGCTGTTTTAACTGAAAGCAACTTCCATATCTTAAAATATGTCAGTGCCATTGTTTTGTCTCAAGATGTACACCAGTAATGTTTTTTTTTTTAATTATTATTATTATTTCTAGGACATGTTTATAAAAGCTAGGTGCTCTTCGGTCATTTCTGACTGAAACATTTTTTTTGTTGTTGTTTTGAAATTTCCTGTTTTGAAAAATCACAGCTTCATTGGAATGTTACAAAACTTGGTGACTTTTATGGCATTAGGTATGTGTACTGTACACACAAAAAAATTGAGGTCTTGATCCGAGCAGGTTAAGTGGTCATAAAAAAAAAAAAAAAAAAAAAAGTCACACTTGTGGTCTTCGGTTAAAATGACCGACCATAGGAAATGAATGAGAAATTGACAAAAACACAAAAAGTCTGAGAATTTTTGTATGTACGATCTACAAATTGGCCATGATTCAGAAAAAGAAAGTGTTCAGCAATCAATGGGTGACACCAAGAGTGCAAAATAGACACACTCACCCACACACAACACACTTTTTTACACATACACACCAATGAATTGTGAACGACCATAGGAAATTAATGGGAAATTGACAAACACAAATTCTCTACAAATCGGCCACAATGCAGAAAGAAAACATCAATTGTGAAAAACATAACTGATTATTAAAGTAGATGCAGAAGTATAATTTTTAATTATTATAAATTATAATAATAAGCTGTGAAAATCATTACTGTTTACTGTCATTACTGAAAATCATTTTTATGTTTTTTTTTATTGAATTGTAATGTTACCTGTAACAAAATGCTTTATCTGTATTCTGGTTTGACTGTAATAGTGCAAAAACACTTCACATCAATTTTTTTTTTTTAGAAACCATGGCAAAAAGTATTATTTGAGAATTTAAAAAAAATACATTCAAATACATATCTTAAAATTAAGTTATTTTGTCCAAAAACAACTAGATAATTCACAAGCCTCTCCATAGAGAGCTATACGGGCATCTACTGTTTACACCATAACATTAAATTTCTCAAAATACAAAATTAAAAAGAAAAAAATATTATTGAACAAAATAAATTGCATTGGTTTTACTGGGATGGCGAAAGTTTTTATTTTTAGGTGTCTGGTCACTTCTGACCGGAATTTGACAAGTGTGACTCCGAAAACAAAGAGCACCTGAGGGTTAAATATCCTAACTTAAGGCTCGAATCCTGGCTTAATCTAATGCCTGGATGGCCATTGTGATACATTTATTTGTAATATTAAAATATATAACCAGCTGAACTTTATTTAAAAACCTTAATGCCTTGTTGCACAGACAGGGTTTTAGATTAAGCCAGGATTAGGCATTTTTGTTAACATGCCTTAAAAAAAATCGTAACTGGTGTGCATCTTGAGACAGCATTATTTTTTATGCAAAAATGTTGAAATAAAAAGTTGAAAAGTGAATGTCAGAAGTTGCGGGTTGTATTTATTGGTATTATAAATTAAACAAAAGATTAATCAACTATAATTTATAGGTTTATCTGAGAAATTTAAAGACTGGTCGAATTGTAATAATATATAATTAAGGGAGGCACTGCAGATTAATCGATACAAAAATAAAATAATAATCATTGGTTGCAGCCCTACTTAGAAACCCTAAGCTACAGCACTGACGTTTGAGGATTTAACGAGTTTATACAAAACCAAAAAGGTTTTGTGGGCAAATATCTCTAAACTCATTTCCAAATGTGATGAATGAGACAGGACAGATAGCTATTACATCACTAGCTGGTGTCAGTGTGGAATCCCTACTGGACGTTCTGTGGAAAGCTTTTGCATTTGTTTTGTGTTGATTATCATCTTGCCTGCGTTTGCTTGGCCACTGCAGGTGGTTGGCCCCTCTTGGCATGGCTCTGAGATGCTGGGCTCAGTTAACGTAAAGGCTGAAGCATGCGTGTGAAAATGATCTGCTGGAGAATGTGGCCAGCCTCACAGCACCAGCTGTCTGCTGCTTTAGTCTCCATCACAGTGTGGAAAGAAAAGCTGTTGTGTCCAAGGGTGGAGCTTGTGAGGCTTTATTCAAAAATGAGTGTTTTTGCTGTGTTTCCTGATTGAAACTGCTTACATTTTTCTCTTTTCTTTTTAAAAGGCTGTCAGAGTTCTCCTGTAGGGGCAAAACAGACTGTATGTGTGTTTGTGTGCGTGTGAATTATGCTAGCGAGTAAAAATAACTTAGCATTTTGCAAATACACAGCCATTTTTAAAGGAACTGTTGATGGTCCTCACTGCAGAACACAAAATCCAGGGAGTAGTTGGACCTTAGATCCTGATCCAACTACACCCCCTGGATCTAGTTTACACTGTAAAAAATATTTTCAAGATTTGTTATCACAACATATTTTCTTTTGTCTAATCAACTTTACAATAATTTATTTAGTTCAGATAACATATAATTTTGAGTTTTTGATGATTAAATCATTCTCCTTCATTGTATTAATTCACTTTTTCCAGTTCAATGAACTTAAAATTTGAAGGCAACCAGGTTACTTACTTTTTTAAGTTAAACCACCAATATTTTTTTTTACATGAGGTGCTACTGGATATTTGTGCCAATTGTTTGGTATAAATACACACTTCTCTTATCAGTACCTGCTATTTCAAGTATTAAAGTTAAATAGTAATTGTATAAAGTCTACTTATAATACATATACTGTGTATAGGCTATAATTTAGCTTATTTATTTATGTTGTTTAGACTACATTACATTATATTGTTTTAATGTGTTTGTTTGCACTTCTTAGAGCGATTGTGGGGTGAACTGACATATCAGTGGTACTATTTACAAGTTTAAGGAATTACACCATAGATTTATGGATTTAAATGAAACTGCTGGTCTTTTCCACCATTGAACATAGATTGAGAGAATTTAGGCCCTGTTTAAAAGTTGTATTTTTAAGTTTTTATTTTATTGTATTGGAACCGTTTTTTTAGTGTTTTTTTATTTAGGAATATAAGTCTCTCACCAATTCTTACAATTTAAAATATTCTACTTGAATATTTAAAATGTAAATTGTTCCTCTAATGGCAAAGTGGAATTTTCAACAGCCAAAAACTCATTTTTTAATTGTTTAATCATAGGTCCATGAGATGTTGATGGTTGGCATAAAGTTGTTGTTGTTTAATGCCAAATAAATATTTATAGAAGCATTTGTCTCAGGCGGAAAAAAAAGGCCAATGGCCATTGATGCATATTAGGTTTCAGCACCTGCAGACAGCACTGAAGTAGGACTTCTTTATTGCATATGTGGATCGAAACTCTTAGACAGGTAAGTTTCCTCTTAAGATTTGTGTTAGTCTTACACAGTGGTATTTATACTGAGCACAACATGGAGAGACTCAGAGTATAATAACAGAGGTGATTTTCCAGCTCCCATCTGGATAGCGCTTCCTGAGAAACGACCTGAACGACAACAGCAGTGATTCGTGAAGAGAAGCGAGCGCCGCTCACGACGCAATCTTGAACTTGTTTCCCGTCTCCCACGGGAAGTCCACAGTGGATTCTGCTGCTTTTCTCTCACTGATGGGGCTATCCTATGGTTAGGCAGCATGCAAAAAGCCAAACTTTAACTGAAACCCCCAAGATGCAGGCCCTTCTTCACAACCCGGCACTGCTCTACTGAGAATCCAGCAGTTTTATGAATTAGTCAAATAAGTGTGGAGCCAGGACTTATTGCAGTATGATATTCTTGAATTTGACTCTGGAGGACGGTTCATGTCCACTAGACTCATCTCCACTTAAGACTTACTTTGACTCTGACTTAATCTTTTGAGGGCTCACGGGAGTGTTCTCTGGTTCACCACATGAAGGATGTGTGGATCAGAATGCGGACGATGAAACACGTTATTACACCGGGCTAAAAGATAGAGTCCTGAAGTTTTCCAACAGCTTTCGTTGCATCGTACTTTTCTATTGACAGAGCACATCATATTTCTTCTGCCTATCCAATTACTTCACATTTGAGCATCATAAATACTGTGGAAGAGAGACTGAGGGAGGAAACTTTGAAGGCCCATTGTTCCTGCGTGCTGGCTTGGATCAAACTTCCCCTACCAAATCTTAATCTGAGCAGTTATAAGTGACAAGCTGGCTTCAGATTAGCAACACGGGGCAAATTTTGCCAACAGCTCTGATGGAGGAAAGGAAACTGCTGAGCTCGTAAGTCATCCGAAGAGTATTCCAGACAAACTCTTTATCTGACACTCAGAGAAGTACTGAAACATGTGTCTCGAGCGCAGGCTAGATTTTTGACTTTAAGGGTCCCTGTACATGGAAAGTTTATTTCTGCATCGTGTGTCAATCTTTAGATTTATAACGTATGGCTAATTGATTTTATTGCAGGAAAGAGGAAAAACTGCTCGCATGCATGTTTAATGCATAACCCAGTCTTGACGTGAACGCACTTTTACTGGCAGTGACATGTTCGTTCTAATTCTCTGAATCAGTCAGAGCTTCTGAAGCTCTCAATGGGGACTCAAAAATACCACACCAAATTGAATGAATTTTAAATTTGCCATACCGTAGTACTGAGATCCATGTGGAATATTTGAAATATGTTGAGATGAGCACGGCTCATAACTCACGGTGAAATATGGGGATGATGATCCGTGCAGGTTTAGCCGTGCAAAAGAAGCCCTTGTCTCAGAAACTGCACGTGGACAATGTGTTGAAATTGTGGGATATGCGATTAGGAAAAGGATTTGAAAGGGCCTGACCGAATGGATTGGTTCTGCTGGACGTGCGTCCCACTTGCTCCTGGTCTGAAGGAGCATATGCTGTACAGCTCAGAGTGTCAGATGAAACCTGGATGTCACCGCAAAATACTGTGGCTGTATTTGTGTAAAAGAAGTTTGCAGGGCTTTATAAATGAAACTGTAAAAGCATGCATTTGTTTTATCATTATAACTATCCAAACAGTATGATTTTAATGTTATGGAACATTTAAAATGTTTGTTGGTGCGCATGTACTATAAAAGGTCAGATTTATTTTTTCAACCTTTACTAAAATACTTAGAATTAAACAAGCTGTTTTGTGCTGCTGTGCCTTTGAGATGCATGTGAACTGAAATACAGTGGTTTGATGCAAGGAGCAGCACAAGTTTTGTTGTCATTTCATATCTCTTTATTCTTTCTGCAGATTATATTAAAGGCACAATATGTAGTTTTTTTGGGGTTGATGACGCAGTGATGAGCTGAATGATGGGACTTGCTGTCAAGCTGACGGATCTAATAATGTTTATGATGGTATTAATCAGGTCACGATTGCTAAAAGGGACCAATATGACATGCGAGTCCCGCGGTTATAAAGGACTAAGGACATTTAATTCTACCGAACAACCCGTGCTGGATTACTTACACAGGTCAGTTTGTTAGACGAATTAAACTTGTGAGGTAACGCAGCGCTGCTTCACTTGGTCTAACGTTACACTATTACGGTTTAGTTAGAAACAGCATTTAAATGTGTGTTGAAAGTGATAGCCTAATGGTATACTACATGTTAGTTTTTTTGCTATATGAAACTGTTTGAAAGATAAAGAACTACGTGGCGCTAAACGTTTACACACTATGCAGTTGTTCATGTCTGTTGCTATGGTTACGTCATGGCTATAGCAGTATGAACGGAAACCAAGGATAGCTTGGATATTCGCCATTGGCTAAGCCACGCCCTAGAATGTAGATTGACCAATCACAGCGCAGCCAAAAACAAGCTCCCACAGAGGTCCGAACACTTTTCACAGCGCTCCATTGACTTTCAGCACAGGCGTCTCATATTTTTGGTCTCGGCAGGTTATTACCGTCGTAGTTTTATCAAAAATCTGGTTAAACGTTGTGGGGCATTTGTAACACAGATACGCATTTCCCAGAGAGGTTGGAGGGGGTGTCCGTTTTTTCCCTTTCCAAAACCGAAGTCAAATCCTGACAAGTGTCATCTTTGGATTAAACTGTATGGACGTCCTCAGTCAGCTAAACCCCTCAAAGATCAACAAGTACATATTTTTTGCTTCTAACCTTACTGTGAAGTTATACTAGTTATACCATTTTATAATGTTTTAGGTTATGATTTCAGTTCTCATACCGGTTGTTGAGATGGTAGCACACGCTGCTAATAAATACAACGTTATACTCCTGTAGTCTGTTTGCTTTGTAATAACGATTAAAGAAGTGAATAGAGACCTACCCAGCTTTGCATGAACAGTGTTGCTCCCTGATATTGTTAGTCCCAGCCTCCGTCTCCAATTAGATAGGATATGTGGTGGTTCATATTTTGACTGTGACCGGTAATGTTATGCTTTTGCCTTTATTTTGATGCCTTGTTGTTTCTTGCGTTTCGCCTGTATGTCTTGAATATAGCCTTCGAACACATATTGCTGCCCCTTTTGCCTACTTCTATTGGACACCTTATTTGCTGCTTTATAAAAGTTTGATAACATTTCAGCAGGAAGAGCTGTCACAGAATAAGCCATGTTGATACCAAACCAGAGCCCCGATGAAGTTTGACGGATGTAGCAACAGTAACTAAGGGGTGGGGCTTAGCCAAAGGTGAATAGCGTCTTTGACAGGCGACATTTTTTCCAGGACGGCCACTTATTTAAAATTGGAATTTCTCTGAAATAAAAAATCTTTTGGGATATTGTAAGTACACAACTGCAGGAAATAGATCACACTCTGCAAGTGAATTTTGGATGTTGTATTACTAAATTCTTACATATTGTACTTTTAAGTGACAACAAGTGACTGTCTTTATGAGGTGAGTCACTGAATCATTCACTGAATCAATGAAAAATAGGGTGTGTATTTTTAGCTTAGTTTCAGTAAATGTTTCGAGTTTGTTTTGAAATCAGAGTTCAAAAGTTGCATTATGTTTTCATGATACTTTCATCCATACATAATCTTGATATTATCCATTGATATTAAAATTATCCATTTTGCTGACATAAGAAAAGTCAGTCTTTTGCTGAAAACTGTCCCACATTGCAACAGCTCATATGAGATGCCACCCTGACACCTGTCAATCATGGAGTCTGATTTTTGTGCTCTCTGGTTCATCGGGTGTGACTCTCCCCCATAAAACACACACCGCGTGATGCACAACTTCCCTTCCTGCCGACACACAGCTGTGTGTCTGAGGCTTGGCGTCTCGCTCTCGTAAATCAAGGCTTTCTGCAGCAGCAGGATCCAATCAGGCCCAGGTGGAGGCCCAGGGGCAGCCTGGGGGCCAGGCCTGGGGAATACAAGCTCTGTGCTGGACACCAGAAGAGACTCGAAGGGCCAGTACGGGAAAAAGTGCAGAGGACCCAAGCTGGATCCCTGAGGGATGCCAACACGCTGAAAGATTTTGGGGTAGTTCCATCACATCTACTAACCTTAAGTTTCCCCTTTACTCTTCCATTTACACAAACACACATTTTTGTGTTACTTTGTGTCTTTCAACGTATCCCAAACACACAAAGACATACCCACAACCCTCTGCTGGTGTCTCTCACAGGAGAGAGGGTGTGCGAGGGAGGGTGAGGGAAGGGATGTTGATGAAAAGTGGCACAGGCCCACGGAATGTGATCAGGCTTCCACATCTGCAGGAAAGACTAAACCGGCCTCCCAATTTTACAATGATGATGATCAGCCTGCCTACATGACAGTGTGTGGCTGAGGTGCCAAGTTTCTCCTCTTTTGCTTTGTGTTTTTTTTCTTTCTCCTTACCCTTTTTCACTGTCTTTTCTGTTCTCTGTGCTTTTCCTCCTTCCTTTTTTCTTCTTTTATAGCATGTAATCCGCCATGGGACAGTATTAACCATGCTTTCATATGGGGTAATTGAGAGCTGGTAATTTCTCAATTTCAGAAAGGACTAAAACATATATCTGTGTTTTGAACTGTAATCAGCTCATCCTTATGATAAACAGCAAAGCTGACCTCAGTGATTAAAACAAAACTCAAAGTTGTAATATGTTTTACTTTCTGTTTTTCTGTACTCAATAATAGATATTGTGACTGGCTGTATACAAGGGCCAATCATATCCTAAATTATGTACAGTGAGTGACTGAATGGGAAGAGATATATTATTTGCGTTCTGTACTGGATATATGCTCTAATTTGAATGCTCTTCTCCATTTTTTGGTAACACTTTAGAATACTGTTCTTACTTACTGCATAACTAATAGGGAATTATTGAAGAACTAATAGGTTACTCTTCATTAACTACCCCTTCACCACTGTTAACTAATAAGGAAGATGTGTTAACTAATCAGTATGTAATTGAGTTTACACACCTGTCACATCGGCAGACGTGACATGTGCTGGGCAGAACCAGCGGTGATGGCCTTGTGCTGGGCGAACCAGCGGTGATGGCCTTGTGCTGGGGGGAACCAGCGGTGATGGCCTTGTGATGGGGAGGAACCAGCGGCAATGGCCTTGTGCTGGGCGGAACCGCCGGCGACGTGGCCTTGTGCTGGGCGGAACCAGTGGCGGAACCAGTGGCGATGGCCTTGTGCTGGATGGAACGCAGCGGCGATGGCCTTGTGCTGGGCGGAATCAGTGGCGATGGCCTTGTGCTGGGCGGAACCAGTGGCGGAACCAGTGGCGATGGCCTTGTGCTGGGTGGAACCAGCGGCGATGGCATTGTGCTGGGGGGAACCAGCGGCGATGGTCTTGTGCTGTGAGGGCTGATTCATGAAACCACTCCCTCAGAAACAGGCAATGGGCTCAGATTGGTTAAGCTGGGCCGGTGTGTCTGTAATTGGCTAATCTGTGTTGTGCATGTTGTCCAGAAAGTTCACCGCCCATTACCTCTACGGGCGAAAGTTGCATGTGCTCCGGTTAGTTGTAAGCCAGAATCAGACCCAGAAAGCGGTCGATGAAGTGAGTTAAGCAAGAACCTCCCCAAACACGGCTACTACAAAACATTTCTGAATGGTACATTTTTTATTTTTCCATTCTATTCTATTCTTTTCATTCTACTATTATTATATGAGAATATCGAAATACGCTGTTACTTGAAAGTGCTACTGCTGCTTGTTAGCTTTTGAGATACAGTTTTCTCCTGATTAAATAGGCTTCAGTAATACATAAAATACATAAAACCTGTAAACAAACCATACTGTACACTGAGTAACAGCAGCTGAAGTTTGCTGTTGCGATTACATGAAATGCGCAGCACAGAGAGCTAAATTACGATTGTAATTTGCAGCAACTTAAACATAATTTTTAGCCATTGTTGACGAACTACAGCGGGAAGCCCGAACACAGAAGATCTAACAGCTGGGTGAAAATAACACACTTTCGACAACATGGATACAGCTCTACACTATAACTCTTCCTCTTCGACAAAGCCGCAGAAATATGGCCATGCCCCCTTTTTTGCATATTCCGGAGGGAGGGTTGATGTAAATTTATGGGTTAGTTACATATAAAACCCAGGAAGTATGTCTTTGTAGTCCCATTCGAGACTTTTTGTAGGCATTTCATTTTCTGATTTTGAAAAGACGATATTGCTTACTGTTAAAAATTTTAAGCGCAACAACTTTGCAGATTCTATTCATGCACCAACAGCAACATTACACACTATTTAAAATTAAAAAGTGAAATCGCAATCAAGCACCCTTTACAATACCTGTTATTTCAATATTTTAGATTGTAATGTATTCCTGTAAAGGCAACATGGAAAACTGGTGCAGTTGCATTAGCAAAATCACCTTCTATTATGTATGTTGTATAATGATACATGTTGATGTTTACTGATTTTACATGAAAGAAAAAATTGTCTTAATGTTTATTATCTAATGAAAATGGAAGATCTAACTACAACTAATTATTGGTATGATTTATATTTGTCTGGTACTGAGAGCTAAGGTAGTCTTTGCTTAGTTGTTATAGCTGTGGATTAGAAGTCGCGGAATATGAAAGACAGTGAAGAAACTTGAATGAATGAATTATACTCTTTATTCATTTCTCCTCAAAATACTCTTGTAAACACCATTGAAGCTGGTGACCGCAGATGCAGGGAAAGTCCCTCTGATTGGCATTTGGTGACACTTGCCACCCAGGGCAGGTCAACCCTGCAGAGTCTAGCTTGGTAGTGCTGATGACAATTCCCGTATGTTTTCTTGTGTGGAGTCTCTCTTATGAGAAACAGCTTTTCTCTTGCGCTTTCCGTGGGAAAAGGATCCAGATTCCACTTCAGCGAGAATGTGTGTGGTGAGGAAGCACGCGTTTTCATCATTATTTAGATCAGTTCGCTTTCATAGAATATTATTATAATTCTTTTCTGCTCAAAGTGGTACAACACCAACATAATGAAGTCATAAATTACATGCTGTAACTCTCCTTTTTCGGACGGGAAAAAGATGACTTTCATCTAATTTTACCTCAATGAAATAAAGATGGAAACTTTTTGCTCTCTTTGTGCCAGTAGCAATGGCTTTTAAAATAAGAGCAGAGAGCGAAACATAGTCCGTTGACAAGATGACTGGGATTGGGCCAAGAAAGAAAGTGGTGAAAAATCCATTCTGCCTACCTGAGGGTCAGATGCAGTTAGCCTGATACTTTGATCAACAGTAAAGAAAAGTACTTTCCCTTCATTTAAAATGTCCAAGCAGCAGCTGTAGAGAGATTATATTTACATATTAAGGAAAACAGGACAAAAGGATGGAGAGAAGGAGGCATGGTGAGGAAGGTTTGTGTTACAGGCCGGGGCTCCAAATGGAAACAGTTTACTGAACTGATTCTGCCGGGCTACTTTCAACACCAATCAGCATTGCAGTGTTAAGAGCTAGAGTGTGCACACACATACTCAAACACACACGTACATGCACAATTCTGTTCACAGTTTGATGTAGGCTACACAAACATACAAAATCTGTTTGTTGTACATTCTGTACGGACACTCATTCCCTCTAAAAACATTCACACAACACTCTGTGCCCATTATTTCGTCCACAGTTTCATCCGGTATGTCAACAGGCTTTGGATAGATCTCACTGGAAAAGTATTTTCGTGCATTGACTTCACCATGGATCCAAGGGCAGCAGCAAATGTTTTATTTTTAAGGAAGGAAATAACAGTATGTGTTTCTTTTCTAATTCCAAGCAGTAACAAGGTGCACCAGACAGCTTTTGGAAGCGTTTGCAGTCCGGTTCATTCAGAAAGTGTCCATGGCACATCTGATACGCATTATCGTATGCTGGAGTCCCTGCGCTGAAGGCCGCAGGTGTGAGCGGGTGTACTGTTCAAAAGAGTAAACAATATAATGTGTGGTCATAAACAGTGGACGTTATTTAATCGTGTTTAGAGCACATCTCTCATCTCTAAAGCTCAGACTGCTGGATGTATAAGGTGCCGAAACCAACAGCAGCTTTTAACTCTTTGATTTAGGTTTATTTACTTTATGTAGCCTTGGTTGTCATTTCTCTGAATCACGAATATGACCACACACACTATTGAGGAGGGTTGCCTCTGTAGAAATGGTGCGGGATCCTATAAGCACAGGCTGGTGACAGCTCTTCTCCGTATTTGGCTGTGTCCTGCGAGACTTCAACAGCATGATTGAGTTATTTTCTGGAACAATAGCACAGCATAATCTCTGTGTCCTTCACATTCATCTCGGAGTCTGTATTCAAAGGAGGAATTCTCTTTTTCTCTCGCTGGATGTGTGTATTTCACTCTCTCTTTCTTTTCCTCCTCATCTGTTCTACATTTTCTTCTAATTGCCATTTTTCAAGTTACAGTCATCTGTTATTGTTAGGGTTAAAAATGTCAATCACACAAGTACCAGAGTTCTGCGTGAGTATGTGTGTGGGTAAAATGTCTTGTTTCCATCTTGTTTCTACTCAGACATGTGGAGATGTGGCAGATGTGTCCTGTTTTTATTTCAAGGTGATGTTGGTGTAAGAAAAGGCTCTTGCTAACTTGTGGTTTTGCATTAGTACATGGTTTGAGCAATTACATCGTTTTTTTGTTTCTATATGTAGTCACACCTTTTACTAAAATCTGAAGGAAAGATGTTTTGTGCTTCATTAGAATATGTAAGAAACAGAAAGGGCAATTTAATAAATGCGGATAAATAAATATACAACAATCTCTCAAAGTAAGAAATTAGGTTGAGTAATCTATGCTGTGTCCACATGATTCGGACGTTGATGTTATTTTTAGTAAAAGATAACAACTTATTTTTATCTTCCCGTCCATTTCATTCTCAGCACGTTTATGGGGGTTATGGAAAGCATGTGTGGTTGAGGCAGATATGTTACTGGGATTCATTTAGCCATGTAAGTGTTACTAATCAGATCCTGACTACTTTTGTTTTTCTTTTTCTTCTTCCTTTCCTCTCTCGTTTTTTTCTCTCACGGTTTTGGTGGGATGATGCCAGCTTCCTTTTCCTCTCACTATGTCAGATCATCTATGGGAGTGAAGCAGACCAGGAAAAGCTCATTAAATGCCTAAGGATACTGAGTTTATTTGGCCCAGTCAGAGCTGGTAAAAAGGGCTTGTATATTGTGGGTCAGAGTGAGAGGGAAAAGAGGGGTCTTGTGTAGGTGTACACCTAGAGTGTACACATATTTTTTGATATGTAGCTCCTACGAAAACATGAAATCTACTCCAATTCTCAACCAATCGCGCACAAGAACTTGGAATATAGACTCGGCCAATCAATGACTTGCATGTGGGTGCACTGGTAAATGAGAGGAGAGGAAGGGACTAAAAAAGTTGGAGTTGGAAAAAAGAAAACGAGAGAGAAATGCCGGCGTTCGAAGAGGTCCCATGCTGACGGAGATTTTGGTTTGATAATTCAGTAAATAACCAGCCAGTTCTCATTCCCAAGGCGTCATATACTGACGCTTTTGACATTTCGTCTACATCCAACGCACAAACCTACCCATAACCGAACAAATCTCTGTGAGAGTTATATTGATGCTAAAGGGTGCCATGTGCGTTGGATTTAGCTCTTAAGTTATTGCGTGTGTTGCATATTTTGGTCTGAGCTACGGAACAGTTACAGTTTGAGTGGCGTGCGTAAGAGCGGAAGACTCAAGGCCATCAGTTCTGAAGAATTTTCTTCTAAAATGACCATTTTTTATCAAGCTTGTATATTTAAGTTCAGTAATTTCACTTAAATGACAATTAATAGGTAATCTTCATTGCCATTTAAGTGAAATTACTGAACTTAAATATACAAGCTTGATAAAAATGATCATTTTAGAAGAAAATTTCAAATGGCACTTAGAGGCTTTTGCATCTGAACTGTTCATTTCTTGTTCTGTCCTATCTATCATATGTTGCTGCCTCATTAAACAGCTGTCCTATACTTTTAAAACATTTCTTAATTTTATAGTAGCATTGGCTATATCTAAAATAATTTATCTTTGTGATTTTAGTTATCTTGTTTTTCATGAATGTATTTTACAACAATACAAAGAGCAATGTGTATTAACCACTCATCTAGTTTATAATGGCATTTTTGTAATTTTGTATGATGGATTTGTTGTTTATCTCTATAATAAAGTTGGATCGTATCGATTCTGAAAAAGATGGTATCGGTGCATCCTAAAAGTTCCCCATCCAAAGCGATTCGGGGCGTCATGTATGAATGTAAGTCCCGTGCCCGCTCACGAGCGGTCGCGCTTACTGAAGAAACACTTCGCCCAAGGCACTGCTCACGTATTACAAAGTGATCACAAAACGCTCCCCATTCATAGCAATCAGGATGTCACATTTGAAACTGCAGTATTCAAGCACAGAGGGCGCGCACGCCGCAGCCATACTACTGGTTCAGTTCTCGAGCCCAGGCAGTGCAGCAATCAGAACCCCAAGGCCATTCTGCCCCTAGCTACGCATATAAAAGCGTGGGAAGCGATTCCAGGGGTATCAGAATGGGTAATAAGCACAATAAGGCAGGGCTATTCGCTACAGTTCGATCGCCATTCCCGCGCTTTTGAGTGCAGACAGTGACGACAGTGAATGTGAAAGTAGCACATCTACTCATGTAGCAGAAGTAGTGAAGCTGCTGTGCAAAAGGGCCACAGAACTCCTTCTCTGAGTGAGTCAGGCTTTTACAGTCCTTATTTTCTCGTTCCCAAGAAGGTCAGAGCCCTCAGACCTATTTTAGATCTGAGACATTTGAACAAAGTTCCGGTGAAAAGACCATTCACAATGCTTACGACCAGAAAAATCCTTGTGCATGTTCGCCCGAGGGACTGGTTTATCTCTCTCGATCTGAAAGATGCCTAATTTCAGAATCAGATAATACCCAATCACAGGCCATTCTTGAGATTTGCCTTCGATGGTCCGGTATATCAATACACCGCCCTGCCATTCGGCCTGTCTTTAGCACCCCGTACATTCACATAGTGCATGTTCAGCACCAGGCCACCTGAACGATGGCCCAGACAAACTGTCCAGGGACATTATTCATTATTAAACGTACAGCGGTCACATGATACAAGTTGGAGTTCTCAGGAAATTCCCAAGTTTACAAGCTGTAATTCTGAGTTCTCACAAGGACATAAACACTACAAATTGGAATCTCATATAATTATTACAGTAAATACAACATGGTTTGGATGCACCTTAATACATACATAAACATAAACACTGTAGATCTTTACTTTTTTGCAGTTCAAATTAATTATTTTAGTCTAAAACTGCATGTATAATAATGACACAAGCTGCCACTTATGTGCATTACATGTGCATTTACTTTATTTAGATTAATCTGGTCACCCTGTTTCTTCCATTAAATCTCTCTATAAATAAATGGAGAATAACTGAAAGACTGACTTTATTTATTCTAATTGCCCCACTGTTCTTACGTACATCCCATTCCAGCACCATCAGGTGTTTCATTTGCTTCCCTCAATGCTCCCTGGGAAATGAGGTTTGCATGACACCCACACAATCAGGATGTTCATTTCACACTGTTCATGCAATGGGATTTATGTCATACATTACTTGCGCGCTCTCTCTCTCTCTCTCTCTCTCTCTCTCTCTCTCTCTCTCTCTCTCTCTCTCTCTCTCTCTCTCTCTCTCTCTCTCTCTTCCTTCTTGCACTAAAGCCTGTTTCTAACTACTAGTCAGAAATCCAGCCCTCTTTCTGTGAGTCTACCTCCTGGAACAGTCACTAGAAACGACACCTGTGACACAGCCGGCGATGGCTATAAAATGACAAATTTGAAGAGAGGAAGGAGAAAAGGCTAGAATGAAAGAAAGAGCAGGAAAAAAAAGTGTGTGATGGGAGAGCAGGGTTTTCTCAGCGCTGGGTTGTAGCAGATGGTGAGCACATTTTGCACATCATTTGTGAATGATTTCAAAATCTATTTATCTATTCCAAAGAGAATTCGCTGGAATCCCCATCTGCCTGTCTTTTTCTTCTTCTTCTCTAATCTGTTCCCATCCCTCCATTTTACAGTGTTGCAAATGGAGAAGACGGAGGCTGGCTCGAAGAAGAGCGAGAGAGAGAGACAGAAGACAGAGAAAGAGGGGGCCTCCATCTATAAGAATGTAATACTGCCACTGTTGAACATCAGCAGGGAGCTACAGGCAGAAGCCCTTCAGAGTGAGTGATTGACTTTAATGTAAATCACAGGTCTGACAGACCACAGCACAACAGGAACGCTCAAAACTCTGCGTGTGTCTGAGCATATGTAAATACGCATGAAACGGTGTGCATAAACATGCCACTTTGCTTTTAAGAACTCTGAAAGACCCCTACATAAACATACTACCCACAGCCGCTCTGAACACGCACCATAACCTGCTTTAGGTTTGCGAGTCGCATTACATTTCCATGCTGCTACATGTGTCCGTTGAATTAGCATCTTTAAAGACACTTCATCTTTCAAATGACCTGCAGATATTCCGAGTGAGATATCGCTAAGCATCCTGAACATGAACAAATCATGGTTAGTGATTATGTTTGGACGCGTGTGTTTGTTTTGATTGGTCGCTCCAGCATGCTGGCATCCAGCCGTGACTTTCATCTTCCTGCAGACCCACGTTCAAAGTCTTGTGCTTTAAAAATAATGCATCCATCAACGAGGGCTGCACTGCTGTAATGTTTTGTCCAGATCAGAGAGCGTTTTGCGTCTTCCTGGTCTCCTGCTGTCCCCATCACACACATCAGCATGGAGGAAAAACTATTACCACTTAGAGGGAAACAGCGAGAGGAAAGTGCGTGCTATGCAGTCCACATAGTGAAGCGCAGAAGGTTATAAATCTCCCTTTTATTCAAGGGCCGACGCTTTCGGTGTTAAAACCCAAAGCGTTGCATAGGGAAAGTGCAACAAATCTAAGAGGGCTTCTAGAATCGGACAGCCATCAATTGCTTCTCTATGAGTTTGGAAGGAGAGAAACAGAGCGATCTGATCAAACTCCTGTCCTGATCGTACTCTGACAGATATTTCCCACTCTTGGGACGTTAAGTGATTTAGGACGATAATGCTGATTCCAGGATTAAGGCTGTTTGCAGGTTTTCTCAGTGGGATCTGCGGAAGCGTTTCTCCTGGTTCAAGGCAAGACGTGCAGTGTTTGTATCTGTATATCCTCACTTTGACACTTTATAACCTATAACAAAATTATTACAACTCATTGACACTTAATTATCCTGATTTAATATCCTGTGGTTTCTGATGATACTGGTTATTGTAACTGCCAGGGAAGCACAAGCTCATGTTGTCTTAAGCCTTTCACTATTACATCATTTCCTGTGTGAGCATCCACAGATGATGAAATGATTGTCGTGGTATTACCCACTTCAAAAGCGGACAGGATGATAATCCCAATGATAGCACAAAGGTCCACGTTATATCCATAAAAAGCAACTGTACATTTGAAGACTGAAACGCATTTGCGACAATGCGTTTGGCGAGAATCCCATCGCAAATTCAGTGCGTCACATTATGCTCTTTTTTTCTGTCCTGACTATTCCTAAGCTGCCAACATATATTTTTCCAAGAGTTATATTCCTGTCCTTGAGAAAGACAACCACTACAAAGGCTAAAAATGAGTAGGAGAAAAAAGATCCAAATGAAACGCTGAAACATACGGGAGTCCGCTGAGCACAAAGACTGCTAGCGATTTAATGGGTTCCATATTGGAATTTCTCTGACTGCCAATCACAGAACAAAATGACATCATCTTAAACTTTGTTACACAACAAACATGCATTTAAGCAAATAATCTAATAGTGGAATCATTGCTGGCGTAGACAAGACAAGTGATATGTTCCATATCAGATTTTCATTACAGTAAAGAACCAGCGTTGATTGACAGCTGTTAATTGACTGGTGTTGGAATGTTTTCACATCAACACAGACATGTACAAAAAATGAGTTTGCGTATTGAGGGTAAAATTGTGCAAAACAAGGACTGGTTGTGACAGAAGATTGTACAGTACTTAGCGGTTTAACAGATTCAACTCATTTCACTCTGTATGATTTATCAACTACACATTTCTTTTGAATGCTTAATTACATGAAGACAATTTATGCTACTACGACTTTGTTACAATATATTTTTGTAAAGCTGCTTTGAAACAACGTGTATTGTGAAAAGTCATATGCAAACTTGAATTAACTTGACTATTGTTTGAAGAATGTTTTTATGTTTTAGCAGTATGAAAAAGGCCATCTTCTTATCATTGAGTCATTTTTGACTTATTTGAACAAACATAATGCATTGTGAGGAATGTTTCAATTGTTTTTGTCCATGAAATGAATGTGAAATGAGGTCCAAAACAACACTATACTCCTTTGACTTTCACTATAATGGACAGAAACATTTCTCAAAATATACAGGCATGTATGACAGTAAATGATGAAAGTTTGAATTTTATAGTAAACGATCCTTTAAAATATCTTTTAATTTGAAAGGCCATCACCTTCATCAGCATGTCCATGTATAAATTAATACCACACTCGAAGAATTTTCACCAGAAAAATGTCATCTGAACAAGTAACATCCACTTTGTTCTGCTTCTGACATTGCAGTAAATTGCGCTGATTAAATCTAACAATCGCTTATCATATCACGCAAAACCGTGCTAATTTAACGTATGCTCTCAAATTGTTAATGTTAACAACGTCAGCATTGCATGACTACATGTAATGTCCTTCTGATGTGTATATCTTTGTTTTCGCATGGGTCCGGTTGCATTCTCTTTTTTTCTGTAGCCACTCCGAAGTCCTTTGCATTTTATAGCGGGTGAATCTGTTGTCACTGGTGATTGTCGTTTGAACCTTTCTGGATCCGCCATCAAATTGATTAGTTTAATTATATCAAGTGCTGTGAGAAAAGGCTATAAATCTCCACCTCCAACATCCTCACGCGCAATATAGCCGACTAGCCGAGACTACTCCTTTATGTGTGCAGATGTGACGTAATGACGCAAAGACATGCTTGAATCTCCCGTGAAATCCACCAGTACCACTGAAATTAAAAACATTATTACAAGCTTACCGCTTTGAATCGAAGGCAAGCAGATAGTTCTGAACATTGGCTGGTTATGTATTTTCTCAAATATGTATTTTGGATCATTTTTAACCCCAAAAAAGCTAAGGACTGCAGCTTTTAGTGTGTAAAGTGTTAGCGGGCTTCCAATTAACAGGTGATTTCACAGAATCGTCTGCCATCTGTAGTCTTATGCAATGAAGTGTTTATTACGTCAGCACTTTTAAGTCAGACCACCACAAACCTCCAGCCATGCTTTTGGTTCATGCCAGTATGGACTCAACAACTGGTTGGGAATTGCAAAGTTGATACAAATAGCATCCAAATTGGATGAAAGCATCCAAAAGTCAGTTTGAGATTCGCAGGTGTTTCAAATTGAAATGTAATCAGGCTAGACTTTATTGCAATGGGCATTAGAAACCATTCTATAAAAGTTTTAAATGTCATTATTTAAATCTTCCAGTTCAGTTGTGCAAACTGCAGGCGTTGAAAGCTTATATGATTATGTAACCTTATTATTTTATTCTAACGATTCCAAAGCCCCCACAGCCACCTGGAGTGAATAGACACCCAGCAATACTTTAATGTACAATTACTTACAGTAAATTTGAATAAAAATATATATCTGCCGGACCACCCATGCCTCTTAAATCAAACCATATGCACATATATTGCTTTAAGATCAAATATAAAGGGCGTGATTTAGCAATCAGTCGCTTAAATTTCTCCAGAGGGCTGTTTTCACCCAATAATGCAACTGGGCTGTGGTTCAGGATGAACACCCCTCTGAGGAATGCTGGGAAATGCAGTGCACTCTGGTTAAGAAAGAAGGAAGAATGAAGCACAACTAGGTGTTTTCATTGGAAAATTCCAAACACAATTGCATAGGTATTGTTCATACGGTGTTCAGACAAGTTCAGCTTCTTTCTTTTTGGCAAGTTTCAAGACTTTGGGATTGCCAGATTTTGTGGGCTTTATTCTGGGTTTTCATAACTATGATTATCTAAATTGTAATGACAGACATCAAATGAGTAAATAAATACATGCAGGTTAAATGTTCATAGCATTCTCTAATGGTTTTTAATTTTAGCCAGATGCTCTGAGAACAAACACAATCAGTCTGACAGTGAACTTGTAAATCTCACTCAGCTGGGCCGAAATAAAATCTAATATGATTTATCTAAATATGTATTCACTAATAGTACATTCAAGTTTGAATTCATTTCTTAAAAACAAAGATAAGTTGTTGTCTTAATTTCTCCATCAGCAGCATCGGTAACTCCCGATGAACTTGAGCTAATGAGGAATGAAAGAACTTTATGATGGTTATTTTGGTTGATTGCATTAGAGCAACAGTTCAGATTTAAAATGAGTAATTTAATTACATTTGCCTTTAACAGTTGCCCAAGGAGTAGTAGCATGACCCTTATTTGATTAAACGTGTGTGTTGAACATTACCATTCAAAAGTTTGGAGACAGTAACATTTTTTTCAGCAAGTAGACACTAGTTAATCAAAAGTTACAGTAATATTTATATTGTGATAAATGTTTCTTTTGAGCCTTTTCAAAGAATTCAGATTTTTGTTTTTCACAAAAATATTAAACACACAACTATTTGTAACATGTAGCCTTAAGGCTAATGATTCGAATTTTTGAGCACCAAATCAGATTATAATGATTTCTAAAGGATTGCGTGACATCGAAGACTCCAAATGTGTGACTGAAAATTTTATAATAGAAATTGGTTATTTTAAATGGGAATATTTCACAATATTACTGGTTTTACGTTTTCTTTTAATGCAGCCTTTGTGACCATACATTGTAAAAATGAATATGCTTTATCTAATCAAAAAATCGTGGCAACAGATTACAAGTAATATAATTAATTAAATTAAATTCAACAAATTAGAATTGAGTAATAATTAATTAAATTAATTCCTTAAAAGTTAACCATTTAAAATGAGTAAAATGTACAACAACAACCAAAAAAAAAAAAAACATTTAAATCACCATTATGGTGATCAGTGTTTGTTTTAGGTTTGTTTTAAAATTACTGTTTTCTCCTTCAGTGATTCTGCTTGTTAACATCAGGTGTCTTCAATGTTGGCAATATAAAATAAAGAGTTCTTAATAATCTTTGACATCTGTCTGTTAGTGAGATATTTTTGTTATTTTTTGGTGTTAACTTTACTCATTTTAAATGGTTAACTTTTAAGGAAAAATTTGATTAATTATTACTCAATTCTAATTTGTTAAATTTAATTAATAATATTGCTTGTAATCTGTTGCCACAATTCTATTGATTAGATAAAGCATATTCATTTTTACAGTGTAGGAGACTTATGAAAAAAAAATCTTTTTTTTTTTTTAGAAAAATAGTGTTTCTATCCCAATTGTTAAGACTCTTGACTGCTTTTGTTTTGTGAGGAAGAGAGAGACAGAGTGAGAGTGAAGTTCTCCATTGTCCATATCAGAAAAACGGCCAAGAAAATGCCCCTAGCTGATCATCTCTCTTTCCGCACTTACAACGAAAACTCACTAAACAAACACAGATGCATGTAAAACAAACAAGACTCGCTTGTGAAGAAATAGTGCTGATTTCTGCCACTGCGCTCAACGGATGGAATCACAAGCTCCGTGCGCCGCGGTCTGATGCTTAATTTCGTCACACTAAGCTCCCGGTGTCGTGTTTGTCAGTTCATCAGAATGGTGTGCGAGTTGGAAGCTGAACTTGCTTTCCGAATGACTGCATTCCCTGGAGCTTGGCAGATCAAATCTGGAATGCTTATACATTCTTTGTCCTTTCTTAAATAATTTTTTCACCTGCAGTAAATTGCATGTTGTTTCCAAAAAGTATCTCTCCTATGGTTTACGTAAGCTCACAAAATATGCTACACATTTCACAAGACAGTAGTTTGGCTGGCCGAAGCGCGCTGGGTGGGGAGGTACAACATTGCTGCGCAGACACTAAAAGAACAATTCAGAACGGTCCAGCTGAAAACACCCACTTCACTCCCCCGGGTCTTAACCCCAATATGAGTCCAGATGCTTTTATCAACTCTACACATACATCCAAGCCCAAGCACCTAATAAATACTACGAAGAGGGACAACAGGATCACGAGGTCACTCAAAACATTAAGTGCGTGTGTTCAAGTGTGTCTGCGCAGGAGATGATGACTAATCTTCATGTTAGTTAGTCACGGTGTGAGAATGCCCGTGAGGTTGTGTCTGATTTAGATTTGTTCATGTGCGTGGGTTTGGGGTGAGGACGTCGCGAGTGTGTGTTCAGTAGGTTCCCATCGAACCAGAAGCTTTGAGTGACCTGATCTCATTTTCACCAACAGCATTAATCCTGTTGCTTTGCTCCTGCTTCTGCTGCTGCCACATGTGGTTTGTGTTTCTCTCCCAAAGAACAGATCTACCTATTTCCTGATTTCCAACCCCCTGATTGATAGCCACTCTTTTTGCCCCTTCCCTTCTTCTCTGATTCCCAGGTCTTGATCTGCGAAAGGCGAGATGGGCATAGATCTCGGGTGAGAGAGGTTGAAAAACGAGCGCCAGGCAGAAAGGTGTCCTTGGGAGACCCTGTAGCGTTTTATGAGGCAAGTTGTTTGAAACGCCATAACGTTTTATGAGGTGAAACACTGGTTTCACTTTAACCTGTGAAGAGTAAACCTATAGCAAAGGGCAAGATTACATCCAGATGCATTAAACTGACCAGCGGACCCAAATCGAAACACGTGCACATGCGCGCACACACACACATGCACATATATGCACTCCTGGGCCACAAGCATATCTCCTTTGACCTGGGAGGTTGTGTCCCAGTTCGGTAATATATTCTCGATAAGATCCTCTCCTGTTTCAGAGCAATCCAAGACTATGATAACAGAAAAATGGAGGTTCTTGTCTGAAAAAACCCTCCCTAATTCATGAACCGGTGAGGTCATATAATTAACAGCCTAGTTATCATAATATCAACATCGTCCGTCTCCAGTAGGATTGGGTTGCATTGGCGCAAATAGAGGGGAGAAGTTTAACACTAATATTTATATACAAATAAGAGCTAATTCATGTATGGAATATGTTTATGCTTTATTACTGTTCAAGCGTTTATTAACATTTCAATAAATTTATATTTATTAAAAGGTATAGTGAATGAGACCAATAGCCTCCGGTGAAATTATAGTTAAAACTATAGATGAAAGTGTCAAGTTTAGGATGCTCACGTGTGTGTGGTTCAGGACTATGTAATTGGGACAGGTTTATGGTTAGGCGATAGAATATACAGTTTGTACAGCAGGGTTCTTCAAATATGGTCATTTCAGGCCACTGCCCTCAAGAATAAGTTCCAACCCTAGTTACCAGAAATTTAAGTAAGTGAGTTTGATCATGATTTGAGCTAAACTCTAGCCTGACTTCTCATACTCATATTCTATTGAGAATATGAGTCTGAAACTGCTTCATTGGGCTTTGATTATGAGGCGTGTCTTAACCGAACCAGGAAAAAAACAAAACTCTGCACTCAATTGGATAGTCGGTAGACCTACAACCTATCAGAGCAACGCAGTAAGTCAAATACTTTGCATTTCACAGTTGTCAACAGAACTTACTTATTTTAGAAGTAAAATAACGAGTGTTGCTTCTTTTACTTGGTCCTTCATGAGTGCGACCAAAGGAGAAACCACAACGACCACAGGCTTTTCATCACTTCCCATCTTCTTAGCAACCGTCAGAGCCAGCTGATAAGTTACACTTGAAGGACGGCAAAGATATCTTTCCGATCGACAAATGCCTTGATTGCAGTTTTCTGTTTGTCTATTAAAATTAATGTGCTGTTGATTCATTTTATAACAGACGTGATAGTGGAATTTATACATCTCAATTCTCCAGCTGCAGTCATCTCTGAGAGAAACCAGTTAAGCACGCTGCTCTTTGATAACGTGATGATTACGTCCTTGCAGATCACCTGTCCATCATCGTATAAAGCCCGCCCTGGCAATTTGATTGGCCCGACAGTTTTTTGCCAGATCGTAATTACTCCTCAATGGATCTAGTCCAGACCAAACTTCCCGTCCAAAAAAATGTTGTGGGCGGAGTTCGGGCAGGCATCCAGGCTAGCTAAACTCTGCAGGACAGTGGCTATCTAGGGCTTGGTTCGAGGAACTCTGTTGTACTGTATAAAAATCATTATGTCCATGGAATGTCCCCATCAAAAACATGCAAACCCAATGTGTGGGCATGCGCACGTGTGTGCCTGTGTTAATAATTTTGATTAATTTACATATATCCATTTAAATATCTAAACATTTGTCATTACTACATAAAGTACACTGAGAATTGCATAGAGACCCTGTGAGTCATGAAGCAGCTTGTGTACACTATGCATTTGCCATTTTTAATGCAAGACTGCCTTTCAAAAAATGTGGAGATCAAATGTTGCATTAAACAAACTCTGTAAATTACCCAAACATTCTGATGTGTATTTATAACCTTGTGTGTGTTTGTGATTCTGGTTTTATTTGTGGGTTGGATTAAGGGAACGGGCATTATGTCTGCAGGGGCTGAAACACAATCAGCACAGTAAAACAAGATCAGAAACTGGGACCAATTTCAGGTTTACAAATAATGACGTTAATAAAATAGGCCTAACTGTTGGACTACTCCAAGTCTTATTCATTAAATATCATGGCAGCTATTTTAGATTTGAAATACGGTCCGGAGCAGTGATATGAGCTCTTAAAGTCAATGTTGTGGAGCGCTCTATAATTGATGTCAGGCCACTGTTAGAAGTGAGCAACAAAACGTTTGCATGATAAATAAACCTCACAGGGACAATGTCTTACATGTTCTGTGGCTCAGAGAAGCATGCTAATTATTTTGGATGATTTGTTCGTTGTTATTATGGTGATTCAAAGACATAGGTTTTGGTCTGTAAATTCTTATAAAACTTTATTAGGCTTATAAAGTGCCCACTTTGAAGTCATAGGCTTCTGTGTGCATAAAGCATCTGAGAGAGAGAGGCCAGATCTTTGTCCCATATGACCCAAGTGTGACCTCATACATGCCAACTCTGGTCTTACACAGTAAGAGTCAACACTGATCACTTTTTTCCTAAGACAAACATTGATTATTCATGGAAGAAATGCACTATTCCTTTGCAGACATCTGTAAACCTCATACCAGAGTCAGTAGTTGATTTAGGCCCTGTTTACACATGCAATACTTTGTTTGATCGGATCACAAGTAGTCAAGGGAGACACACATTTACACCTGTCTGATTTCTTCAAGGGCAGGGTCTATGGGTGTAAATATATCTTATTCTGCTCTATGCTGAATGCTGTGAGTGTGTGTTCGAAATCAGAAATGGTGAGAAATACATTGTGCTTAATACTTTTTTCCATCTTCAAACCAAACTTGGGTCTTCAGTCGACAAAGTTTAAATCCCGTCTGGCTAGCGCGCTTCCGATAATGTTTAATGTTACGTAAGTAGGTAGAGAGTAGGTGGTCTTCTGTGGCTGTTCGAACACATTCATCCACAAGAGCGTTTACACTACAAAAGCAACCTGTCAAATGTGTTTTTAACAATCTCTGGAAGTGGTTGAAAGTGGACAAGCTCCAAATGTTTTAGATCACATTTATTCTTGTATTTAGCATTGTCCATTTGTGATTTGGTCAATGAAAACACTTCTTATGGTTATGGTTCTTATGGTGAAGGCCAATTTATACTTCTGCGTTGAGGGTACACCGTAGTGTACAGCGTCGTGAGAAATTATACTTCTGCGTTCAGGTCTTGGTTGCTCTGCAGTACTGCTCCGAAACGCTAGTTGGCGGTGGAGGGTTTTAATGTTCCACTGTGTTTAGATTCCTCGTGGCTAGGTTACTACAAGCAATGGCAACTGAAAGAGAGCGGATCATGTTAGAGTTGGAGCTTATTAAGGTGGTAAAACAGTTAATTTTAGTGAAATTACTCAAACTAAAAGGCAGAAATGAGAGAAGACGTCGAAGGAGATGGTACGTGCGGAAATTCACAAACAGCATTGCAAAGTTGTGTGTTTGGAATGACAACTCTCGACCTGTGGTTAGAGCAGAGTTTCTTGTTTTTATAAT
The DNA here is from genome assembly GCA_030378365.1 of Hybognathus amarus. Classification (NCBI taxonomy): domain Eukaryota; kingdom Metazoa; phylum Chordata; class Actinopteri; order Cypriniformes; family Leuciscidae; genus Hybognathus; species Hybognathus amarus. Next base: position 139,429 of record JAQIUQ010006954.1, on the reverse strand, counting down.
GTGGGCTTAATACCTCATTATCTTAGGCCAAATAAGCAAGCTGACACTCAGTACAATCAGTACCTTTTATTCAGAAGACATACAAATGTCCTTTACGTCTTTTAGTTTGTCAATAGATTTAAAGCACCGTTTTTAAAGTGCTGTAGTGCGTATAAGAACGAGATTGAATCTGGAAATAAAGCAAATAACTGAGAAATATGAGATAGTCCTCAGATGACTTGTCCGTAGTTTATAGCAAAACATAGAGCATTAATTCAATCTCAAACAGATTCATCAAAAGTTCTCCTACCTGTGTGAGGTCATTGACCAACGTGGTTGAACTATCAATGTGAGACAATACGAATTCGGGAAACAGTTGTGAGTAGCAAGTTGATTTCTTCTTGTTGCACCGTGCTATGGTAGTGAAGCAGCGAGTTGCGTCGTTGTATGGGAAAAACAACCCCGATTAGCTTCTCTAAAACAAAGGTTCAAAAGGTCAGTGAACACTGAACAATACAAAGGATATCATACACAGCACACAGTATATATTTAACATTATAATTAAATTCCTGTTTTTAAATTGAATTTGAACAGAGGTAGCAAACATAATGAATAACAATATACATTTTTACATGAGGAAGCTGCTCCCTGACTATCCTGTAAAAGTATAATAATGTGTAACACAAACCTGACCCTTTACACCTTTACAGAAATGCCCTCGGGCTGATAATGTGTGAGCATAGAATGCTAAAAAGGGACTGTGACTCCATTTGAATAATGATACAACTGGGAAATCTGACTTGCATAAATGTTTTTTGTATACAAACAGCTCCAGAGAAACCGTTGTATCAGGTTTCTAGTTCTGCAATATAATCAAGCGTAAATGTTTTACAGCTTAGCGCTGTCATCTTAACACTCTCCATAGAAACATTACCTTATTCCTCTACCCGCCAGGAAACTGTCCAGCTGCACCTGTGGGCAGGAGCTGATGGGATTAATGTTTACACATGGAAGCAAAATGTCACAAACTTACTGCAGGCTTTCCCGTGACTTTCTGAAATACTGCTGTCAGGTAAGGTATCATGCATATTCGGTTACATCTGATGTTTTTGATTTGATTTTAACTCTTATTTGCAACACTATGCTTATTTTTGCTTATTTAAATATTCTTTATACACCACTGGCAGGTTTATAATATTCAGACAAACACGTCAGCGAGGAACTACATCACTTACTTCAAAATTATACATGGCTGTTGTAATTGCCAACCACTGTAAATCAATAAATATGCTTCAAGCGTATAATGACGTACATCCCACTTGTGAGAGGTAAATTTAACATGTTCGTCTCTGTGTGTGTATTTGTGTTGGCATGCACATGTATGTGTGTGTGTGTGTGTATGGTCAATTGTTTTTTCTGAAGCTGGCTCTCTTATTCTCCAGTGGAGGGCAGTTTGGGGTGAGTGCAGGTAATGAGTCTCTCCCTGAGACTTTATTAGAGTTCAGTAAGACTCTCTGGGCGTCTTTGTGTAATGCGGACATTCCCAATATCAGAGCAGATGCCTCCCACTCTGCCTGGCTGCTCTACACATGCATCCACAAAAATACATGCGCACATATACACACAGGGCCTTAGAAAAACATTAATCATTTAAACTGGGGCCTAATTCCAGCTACTTCACCCGCACGCCAATCACAGCGGACTGAAATTGATTGCAGATTTTGGCTGGCTGATTTAAAAATGAGTGGGAAGGAGGACACAATACCAGGTAATTGAGCATATAGGTGAATCCACACCATGTGCAAACACAGAACCGCCCTCCAATCAGGCCTTAAAGGAGTCCATGGCTTGGCTTCGTGAACGAAGATTAAAGAAGGACATCCACGTCCACTACAGGCACACTGGTGGCTGACGAAGCCTATGCGGGACTGGCAGGTCCTGCCACAAAGGCTGCAGGTAGAGGTCTGGTCCAGGATGGGTGCTGAGGGGACACTGTTCTTCCTTCTTCCTCTTTTGTCCTCCATACTGGCCCTGCGGGTATCTTCACTGAGGGAGGTGGCCTGATGGACTGTGCGCCGCCAGGAGTCGCGATCAGCTCCTTGTGCTGCCTACTGACTGTGATCAATACAGCAAGCGTTGAGGGACTTCTTCAGGGAGTGTACTGCTTTCGCGCCGATGCCCATATGTTGCGGTAACTAGAAGACAGATCCCTTAAAACACGATCTTAGGTAGGCAGTGATTCTCCATCCTGGAGACGTGCCCTGCCCAGCAAAGTTGTACCTTGAGGACCATGGCCTCGATGCTAGTAACCTCTGCTGACTCGAAGACTTCAGTGTTGGTGACAATGAAGTCACTCCAATGAATGTTGAGGAGTATTTCACCCCAAAATGACCATTCTGTCATCATTTTCTCAATTTACAATACAAGTATAAAATATTTTCTCTTCTGTGTTCTAAAGAAGAAAGTCATATTGGTTTGGAATGATATGAGGTTCAATAAATGATGACAAACACCCTAATTTGAAAGTGATTGCAGCACTAGTTTTGGCCACAATCTTGCATACAGCTCCTTTAAAACTAAGAAGTTTTTCCTTGAGTTTTCGCATACAGATGACCAGTGTTGGGGAGTAGTTAACTACAAGTAGCGTAGCTACTAACTTAACTAAATTTTTCAGTAGCTTGGCAGTAGCTCAGTTGCTTTTTAAAAAGTGTAGCTTTTCCAGTAGCTAACTACTTTTTGCAGCAAGTAGCTGTGTAGCGCAAGCAAAAGCTACATTGCTACATTGTCGAGTCTGCAAGAATCAGCGTGTTGCAAGGATATTTTTCTGCTTGTTAGATTACAAACTCATTTTTTGCCGATTACCGCCACCTGTTGTTTAATCACGCATCTTGCGGCTAACGGTTCACTGACGTACAGAAGTGGGTTGACACACCCATATTATGATTATATAGCAAGACGTGACGGCAGATTTGGAGGATGGAGAAACAGCTAACGTTAATTACCCATGGCCTCATTTGTCCAAGTTCAATCAGTATTTTTGAGAAAATGTTCTACATGCAATTTACGTTGGATGTAGGCTATTTTCCGTTCTTGCAATGTTGTAGGCTATTTGTTGCACTTTTGACAAATAGTTTGAGATATTTAGAGCTGTGTGTTATAAAACAATACTCTTTGAAATCGTAATTGCATTGCCTTGTTTTAAACACTAAATATTTTACTTAAAACATTCCTCAGACTCTTATTCAGTTATTTATAATATACGTTGTTCAAAAAGCAAAAGTAGTTTCAATGTAGCTAGCTACTTTTTGATTGTAACTTGTAGTGTAGCTAACTACTTTTCTAAACGGGTAGCTTGACTGTAGTTAAACTACTTTAACTTACGAGTAGCTTGTAGCTTGTCAAACTACAGTTTCAGAGTAGCTTCCCCAACACTGCAGACGACACCATAGTCAAAATGATTCCCATTCACACACATCTTGCGAAAACGACTAAAAACACTGTGTTCTTCTGACAGGCCAATAGATGGCGATGAAACTCTATAGATTTAACGTAATACCATGTGCATGACGTCAAAATTTTCTGAGATTTCCGTTTTTGTTGTTTACACAGAGACCTTTTCAAAAACTTGCACTGTGAAATCCGTTTTCAAAAGTTTGCATTTTCAGCCAACCAAAATAAATGGCCAAAATGCATAAATCTATAAAAAATATATAAAATGTATAAAAAGTTTTACGTTTTTAAAAAGTTTTACGTTTTCAGTTGAAAACGATGTTATGACTTCCATAACACGAGAGTAGATGTTAAAACTTCTTAAAACAAAACTGATTTGTACTTGGCTTTTGCCAAGATAAGCAGAAACTAAGATGTAGCTTTACAGTAATGCTTCTCCATCCATTTACGCTTCTTTCCATGCGGTGATGTGAATCTCTTTCTGTTCGGCATTAACGGCTGCAGTGTACTTGGCGCTGTCAGCACACACGACGGCTGCAACTACTGTGTGGCCTCCCTAGTGGACCAGCACGACAACCGCCTGGATTGAGCCGAGTGTGAGATCTCTCTGATGTAAACAGCCCCTAAATTTATAACAATCAGCAGGGTCTTTTTTAAAGCAACATTTTGCTGCCAGATCTTTCATTTATCAATAACATTTTTCAGTGAATTGAGCCATAAAAATATTTTACTTTTTCATTGTTATTTAAAAAAATAATAATTCTACACATCTGACATTATTCTGTGGTTTTTAATGACATCTCCAGGCTCCTAGCATTTTCATTATACTATTTACTATACTATAGAAAGCATCAATCTACTTAACTGGGTGCAGCTGAGACCATTTTGTCTGTTTAAAATAAATGTGGCTACCACTGAGATCACATGAACTCATTAAAAAAAGTAGGGCAGTTCATCAACGAATCATGTTTATGTTAAAAGCTTTATGTAGGAGGCAAATATTGCATCTTGTGACATGCATCATTTCCACCAATTATGAAATTAGCCATAGTCCAGGAAGCGTATTTACTGAGTAGAATTGTGTGCAGTCAATTTCAAGGGGGGCGAATGCACATAAAATGCTGTTATACAATGAGACATTTCCCTGCAGGCAATTCCTTAATCATTTTCAATGTGAAATCACCTCTGGATTTTACATGATGTGAATGTTGGATAGAGTGTCAAAATCGTTTGAAGAGATATAATTTTGAAAATGAACTTTTGCATGTTAAACTGTCCAGACTGCAATTGTGCATCATGAACGAGTTTTGGTCACATATTAAAAAGAAATTGAAATGAATTTGAAAAACGAGTGGGATTTGTGACTAAGCCTCTGACTAAAGTAATTGTGTTAAAAATGTATGTACTGTAGCAAGAAAACAGGTTGCAACGGATTCAAAATGATGGAACAATTATGAATGTAGCCAAAAGAAGCAAGAATTTACATTTGTAAAACAAACATTTTTGGGCCGCGCACAAAAAAATTACGATCTGTGTCAGTCAGTTTGGATACACATGCAGTTAACAGTATCCCTCAGCCATGTCCTAGTGTTTCCTGTGGCCCCTGTTCTGTGTCACCACTCCCTCAACATACAGTAGGCACTGTGTGGACGCAGAGAACAGACACCTGGGTTTCTCACAGAGAGTCGTCAGACTCCTGCAATTCCATGGAAAATCTCTGGTGTTTAACTTGAGTTTGTGCTCTGTGTCCGTGAATTCTAAATCAGGTCCGTTCTGGCAGACTGTATGGGTCTGGTTAGATCAGGTGCAGGATGTTTAAAGTGAGACACCTGCAGACAATCAAAAACATTGTTTCAATAATCTTGTAATTGTAATTCTGGATATTAGCATAGTTTTGTTAGTGCATTACCTCATTTTAGATGCAATTTGTTGTGCAATTTGAGAAATGCACATTACAAGTCTGTATATGAGCCAGAATGTGACTTGGCTCCTTAATGATCAGGTTATAAAAGATGTTTTATACATACTTTGACTTGTGCTCAGCTGTGGGGGCAAATCATACCAAGCACAGTTGTAACCCCAAAACCAGAACGCAAAGTTTCTGTTTCCTTGGATCGCGTTCAAAACACACAGCCCATTCTGTCAGAGTCTGTGCTTCCAGGCTACCTTTGCATGAGCGTTTTCAAGCTGGGAAAATTTGTAGCAGATGCCACCTGTCTCATCCAATCAGTCAGCCCGACGGTTAACCATCCACCTGATTTGTACAGCAGCCAAGCGTTGCTCTAAAAATGCTACACCTGGGTGAACTCGAGGTGTGTGTTTTACTGGAGCCCATGCAGAACACAAAAGGGGTCATTGTGAAAGTTTAGGGAACAAATGTCCAATTTTATCACGAAAAGCTTTGCAATTTTAGGACAATGGCAGTGTTTCTTATGGATATTATATCTGCTGTAGGCATAGCACGGTTAGAAACATGTTAGGTCACTAAGTTTTATCCCCAATAAGGAATTGCTTTCCTCCTGAGGGGAAAACTTTCATAATGGCTCATTATAGCATTTCTGGGTCTGAGAAAAATAGTAAATCTCAAAGAAAACACAGCTAATGTGACTGTTTTTCATTTTTCATGTTATCTGATAAGCTAGCTTTAGTAATTCATCAGGCCTGACAGGCAGAGGGAAGGTGCTGAAATGTGTATTAATGTAGCTCAGTTATGAGGAAATGAGCTGGAGTTGCAGCCAGCTCTGTGGTGGCGCACTGCGGCCTGCCAAGGGTGGAACGGACCTCTAACATGAGCTCCCCATGCTCGGTCTGTCCTCTCCAAACTGACATTGCTGACCTCTGCTTGATGACTCACTCTGGCCAACAGAGGACAGCGCTGCCTTGCGGCAAGAAAACCCTGATTGTCAGTATACAGGCACTGTGAAATGAATACAATTAAGGGCTGTGCAGCCGAGGCGGTATCTCTTTGTGAATCTGTACCTGTTGCAATCACAAAATGATCTGTATCTGTGTTTGGATAGAGTTGGATGTGGGCAGGGATTAAACCAGAAGTGATTCATTAAATTATGAGTATACAAGCCTTAAAGTGGTGATGAACTAAGAAATAAAATTTTCCTTGAGCTTTTGACATCTAAGAGATCATCATATTTTGAAGAATATCCTGTAAGTTTCAGAACTGAAAACGTCCTTGTTAGTCCAATAAAAGCTTTTATAGAGTGCTGAAGTGAGGCGTCACTTTGTAGGACAACTCGGAAGCTAGCGGCGCATGGGTTCCCTCAATCAAAAAGCTATGCATTTGCCCCAAAATCCTCTTTAACAAAGAGTTGTGACCGTTACACGTTTTGTCTATCAAGATAATCTGTACAAGTTAATCCAAAATTTATACATTTCGAAGCCTATATAAAGTTTTTAAAAACACAAGCAGACACAACAAAGTATAAAAAACCACAAGCAGGTTATAACTGTGTGTTCTATGTCATAGTCACAGACTTTATTTTTAGGCAATTTAGCAAAAAACCCATTCAAAAATCCCATAGACTTTAGAGCGAGGGAGCTGGGAGTGCCTAAATGCTAACTTACTTCCGCGTTTTGGCCTACAGAGTGACGTCGTAACTTCGGCTCTCTATTGACACCAGGCTCAGCAAACGACTCGTTTTTCAAAGTGGGGAACCATGACGTCAAAGAAGATAAAACACAACCCCCGCAGAAGAAGATCAACGCCTACCTCCTCAAACACCGCTGGTTTAGCCCCGCCCACCGATTCGCGCATTACACATATAGCTAAATAACATAGGCCTGCCTACCTCGTAATGACAAACCGTATCGAGAGTGAAACTCATTATAATATGCAAAACTGTTATCCACTCACAGCAGTGGGTGTTTACTTCCAAGTCTTCAATGCGAGACGCCCATAAAAACCGAGCGTTTTTGAGCTGGGCTCAAAACTAGGTGAGAAAATGGCCTAAAACGTATTAATTTTGCTGTTTTTTAATGTAAAATCCAAGTGAACGTCATAAGTTGACCTCAGACAACAATATATATAAAAAAAAATAAAAACCAGTTCATTACCCCTTTAAAGAAGAAAAATTAGCTCAAAAGGTTCTTGGAAACTTTAAATATTAGTTTATTAGTATAGGTTTAAATTAAAACATTAACGTTTCAAAATGTAACATGGTATTTAACCAATATCACACAAGCAAGAGTAACTTACGTTTTAAGCATAATATTGCCATTGTCTGATTTTGCTTAACCAACAAAAATAGTTCCAACAGCAGAAGCGCATAGTAGTGTTTTGTTCCAGAATCTATCAGCACTTTTGAAAGGAATCGTTTAAGTGAATGATTGACTTGACTCACTTATAAATGATGACTGCAAAATCGCATACTCTCTGAGAAGGTACTAGGAGTAAGTACTTTGCGACCATCAAAAGTGTGTGTTCTAAAATGAATGTCTTGACTGTCATTCGCAAATCCTCTCTTGTAACCTCATGGGATTGTAAAGTGTCCAATCTCACTGGGTACCTTTTGCTTACTATTTTACGAATTCTAATACTAAAAACATACTACTCTTTCCACATTTAGCCTTTTGTTTTAACCTACATGCATGGTGATGTAACACAGCTGACATTTTTCTGTAATTTTTAATTACATCTCCAGACTCCTACTCATCGCAATATTTATCCTAAAGCATGCTATTGGGTGTCCATAAAAATGTATGCATTTGGGAAAAGCACTGAATCACTGTGCCTTTCCAAATAAGGAAATCATTATAATGCTTGCTTGTATCTGCTCTAAGACAAAACACCGATATAGGCTGCCAGGAAAGTTTATTTTAGGTTTACCTCTGGCTTGAACTCAAGTTCTGAAGGACTTTCCTTAGTTGAAGAGTGTGAAACAGAGGTCTTGCTGAAGAGTGATCGCCACCAGTCAGATGAGAATTCCCACTTGGACAAGGGACTTCATGATGCACTTGTGACCTCATTCCGTCTGTGCTTAGCAAGAGTTAATCGAAGACATTTGTCTTTTGACTGACTCGCTCCACCCGTCCCCCTCTGTGGTGGCTGTTTCTCCACAAATCTCTAACCAATCATACTGGTAATACCACCAGTGTTGGATAATTACTCCTCTTGGGACCAGGGTAACCTACGCTGATGTCCTTTCCTTCCCTTGCTGCCCTCCGTCAGGCTGGGCCAAGCGGATGGCAGGCGGGTAAACAAGTTGCTTGAGTTTGTGCCAAAATGTCCTGGAAGCCTCATTTTGACAAGTCCCATTCAAGAACAATTTTCCTCATTTCTCATTGGAAAAGAAGAACTTGTCAAGCAGAAACTTTACAACTAAAGTAATGACACTTTAGGGATATCCCCGCAAGACAAATAGATGAATAAAAGTTTATGCTTTAGACGTAAAGCTAATCTGCGTTGGAAAGCAATGTGTCCGTGCATTTGAATGGAGTCTGTGGCTCAGCTGCCAAGCCAGATGTCAAGGCCCTGCGTGAAGGATGTTGGACGTACAGATTACGGAGAATTATTTGGATTGCCCGTCAGGCCACAGAGCAGACACACATCTGTTTTTATTCAGGGATCTTGAACAATCTGTGCACTGCGCTGGCTCTGCAGGCGTGGAGCAGCGTCCCTCTGCGGGATTCACCTACCCTGAGAACAATACTCTGGACCTGCTTCTGATAGTATTTCAAAATGCCTGAAAGATAAGGCTGAAGCTTTGCACCCTCTTTTTCTCTTCGCAGAGGCTGTAATTTACGGTGTGCTCCCTAAATTAGAAGTGCGCTGAAACGTTGGTTTCCCAAAAGGCGCATTTGTTCTCTTCAGGATAAGCGAGAGAGGAACACCCGGGTCTGAATGCTCTCGGGGGAGAGGCACGGCGAGAGGAGGTCTAGTTATTGTTGGGACGCCACTGTGATGAAGTGTTTAGAGTTGTTTTTCCTCTTGGCCCTTTTTGTCACAAACTGTAAACTAGAGCCGTGATCAGCCAGGCGGTAAGTGTTTCCATCAGCGTTTCCTGGGTGAAAAGCAACGACCCTTCAAAACACTGTTTGGCGGCCGTTCCAGCGCAGCATGATTTTGGAACCGACGAACCAAGAACCAAATATTTGCAGTCGGTAGGGCCTGCCTGCAGATTCACCAATTATGAAAAAAAACACCAAACAGCTTATTTTCATTTTGATCGTTGATACTCATGTTTACTTTACAGCTCATATTAAAAGTCCCAGTAGATTTCACTCCTATTTTCACAACCCAGGACGGTATTCTTTTGCAACCCAGTCTTTCCAAATAGTCTGCATGATCTACATTAAAAGGCACAATATGTTCAACAAAATATTCAAAACTCACTAAAACAATGTTATATACTTTGTTGAGTTACATGTGTACTTACATTATCCCAACTGTTTCCAACAATGTTTAAATCCAGAGAAATCTGCCAACCAGTGTAATGGCCGTGTCCTCCTGCTACTTTTCAAATAGAGAAGGATAAATGAGAATATCAGAATTTTCCTGTGATGTATGTCTATCCATTGTTAAATATCCTTAAAGTTTGAAAATTGTCTGATAAGAGCCTATCTACAGGGCCAAAGTGCCCATAGTTGAAGAAACACCCCTTCATTTACATTGCATTTATGTTCTAAGCAGATCTACAAATCAAATTCAAATACGCTATACATAAATCACTCTCAGCTTGCAGAAACACATTCTAAGCACTTGCATGGTTATTTCCAATCAAAATGCATTGGCACAATTTACAAACACTGGCAAGCTAAAAGGTGAAGTGGTTCATGTAATGATTAAAGCCCCCAATCAAACAAATGTTACACTACAATCACTCTCCAGTGAACCAAAAGCTGAACAATGCAACACAAACATCCTTGACGTTTTTTTTTTTTTTGTTTTGTTTTTTTAACCAAACAGATTTCCACACACCTCTCTCATTCAAATAATATTCTGCATTCAGAAACAGCCCATGGGAATGTAATTATTTCATTAGATTTGAAGGCTATAAAAAAGCCTTTTGATCTTTTTTTCTTTCTGACTGGCATATGGGACATCCTGGAATGAATTCAGCCCTTGCTGAGTTTTCACGAACCCATATTTGCAAGTAGGCTACTTTATATAATTTTCTTTCTAGTCTATAATAAATTGTAGTCCGAATTGAATGTGATCTGGGCACAAAACCGTGTAGAAAATAAATGATAAGAGAATACATGTTTCTACCGAATTGTCCTCGTCGGCTGCACGAAAAAAAAACCATACAGCACAAACAAATGACTCGAGTCAGTTCTTTTAGTGAATCTGATATGCAGCGCAACAAGTGATGTGCAAACAATGGTCCAGATGTCTTGGCCCCCCCAAAAAATCACAAGGTAAGATCTGACTTGTCTTAGTGAATGACATTTTTTTTTCTTTTCTTTTTTTTTTCTTACCGGCTATACCAATGGTCAATCAAAAATAAAATACAAATATGGATACATTTTCAAATTTAATGAAAACTAAAATGGTATGTGTTAGTACAACTATAATTTTTGCTTAAGATGCATGTGTTTAAAAGAGGGTTAAAAACCTAAAACGTTATCATACAAATCATATTAGTGTATGTACTATGTATTTTTTGCGGTAACTGTGAATTAGTGCTGTCAAATTAACACAGTCTCATCCCAAGAAGTCATATAACTGACGTCTTGGGACGTCTTTTGACCATACGTCAATATCTGCCTTTTTAGGGTACCATTAAACGTCGGTTATATGACGATCCTGGGACGTCATACAACTGACGCTTTACCTTTGACGTCAGTTAGGTGACGGGGTAGGCTTAGGGGTAGGTTTAGGTCTGGGGTATAGTTAGGATCCGAGGACGTCATCTAACCGACGTTTAAGGGTACCCTAAAAAGGCGGATATTGACGTGTGGTCAAAAGCAAGGCATTCTCACCCCCTTGGGAAGCATTTGACCAAGCTTCAATATCTGACGCTTTGGGCGCCCTCTAGCGTCAGTCCATGACGCCCTGAGGATCTCGTGTAACCCTACCCTACCCCAGACCTAAACCTAACCGCGTCATCCAACTGACGCTATAGGAAAGCGTCAGTTAGATGACGCTGTAGGATCGTGTCATGAACTGACGCCAAAGGGCACCCCAAAACGTCAGATATTGAAGCTTGGTCAAAGGTGACGAGTTGGGGTGAGAATGTGTTGTCAAAAGACGTCCCTAGACGTCAGTTATATGACGTCTTGGGATGAAAATATTTAATCGAGATTAATCGCGTGAATGACATTGTTAACTCGCGATTAATCACACATTTTTGTGCAAAAGTTTTTTATTGAAAACAACATTGGCATATACTGTGTTAAATTTCACACTAACATTCTCACTTGGAGAAAATAATCTCTCACACAATGTAACACTGTCCATCAATAAAAGGGTGAAAGAAATACGGATGAGGTAGGCTACTGATATTGACGAGGGGGCGGGGAATTTGCATCAGCTGTGTGTGTGTGTGTGCTTGACCATCATCATCAAGTAGTATTTGACGTGCTGCGATGATGATGGCTCAGTTCACAACGATGAAACACACAGATCATTTTAGTCTTGTCAATGGAACCATTTGGCAAATTTTTAAAAGTAAAATTTCAATTTAGAATCTGCATCCATTTCGGCATCTCGCGCTTGCCATCCACTCAAAACGTAACGTTAACCGAAGTATTTGGCTGGCTCGCAAACCCAAACAAGTGAAACATTGAAATGAACGTGTTTCATAGCGCAGCGTCCTGTTGCAAAAGCATGTGAAAAAAATACAAAGTTTGCTAGGCCAAAAAGACGTTAATCGCGTGAAAAAAAAAATAACGCCGTTAAAATTCGTTTGCATTAACGCCGTTAAAGGTGCCGTATGTGATAATTGAGGTACAAATATACAGAAAATGAGCTACACGCATCAAAAGAATGAGAAGAAATAAGTGCAATGATGTCATTAAAAAAGTGGCAAGTTATAGTGCTGCCGAGATATAAACCTAAATTAGCATGCGAAATTACTAGCCCCGGCCCGGCAGGTGTCGTAATACCAGTTTCGACCATGGGAGGCGGTATGCGGGCGGGCCCACTACTACATTTGAGTTCAGGGAAGAGTTAAAAAAATTATTGGTCAACATGCATGAGGAATACATTTTGGTAAGTTGTAGCGCTAGGGACTCACGTGCACTAGGGATCTGTGGTGTAACATGTACAAGCGCCAAAACGGTATTTATTGTTTGTTGAATTGCGTAATAAAATTGACAGAATCTGAGAGCTTAACTGACCTGCTTGCTAAGTGTCAATTGCAGTGAATTCGTGAGAGTTGGCAGCTCTGAATGGCGCTAGCTTGATCAACATCAGTGAATGCTGTCTGTCAAATTAATTCAAACTAACAATAAAAGTGTTAAATGAACAAAGCGAATACTGTAAACTTAAAATAATTGCCCAGGCTTTTATTTTCCCACCCATATCGTCTGAAATGCACCAGCTTGTTTTTGAGACAGGCGTCTATGAGACGGTCTTCATCATTTAGTGTTGAGATGTTGTTCATTGAGTCTTTGATCTCTAAAAATCTCCAAATGCTCCATGTGAAACTGCAGTCTTCCAAACTTTTACTATCGTGTCAAATGATTTGAATAATATGCGTGAGAAAAAGAGAGCAAAACAGTGCGCGCTTGTGTTGTTTGAAGACGTGAGAGTGTGCGCGGCCGCGGCACAGCTCACTTTCTGGAGGTATACTGCCCCCATCTGGTATGGAAAATGGAATATGTTTTGATTTTTTAGTTCCAGATGGCACCTTTAAGAACGTGTTTAACTGACAGCCCTACTGGGAATATTTCTATGGCATTTATATTTCTATAGAAAGTAGTCCGGATAGATTTTAAAATGAGCAGGTCATTCATATTTGTAAGATCTTACCTTGATGCAAAGCCACTGGAAGCCTGCAACCTTCAGCCAAAAAAGTGTAACGGCTAAAGCTAAATCTAAAGGCCGTTTTTTAATGGATATCAATGGAGGAGAGGGTTCACTACACTGAATAAACAGCTTTTGTGATAAAATAGCTTATCATTTATTGAATAGACAGCCTGTTCGCTAATCTTCAACATGTTTTACATTAAACAATCATTTTGTTGGGAATATGTAGATTTTACATAGCCTATAGTTAAATGGTCAATGCTGTGATATAAACTAAACCCTATTAAAAAGGGGGAGGGGATGCACTGTCTTCCTGTTTCAGTAAAAATTACGTCAACACATTAAATAATGCTGTGCATTTCAAAAAATTTCAGTGGGCCTTTAAGAGAAGGCAGAGTAGGGAATATCGCAACAGATAGGACTAATTTACGGCATTACCACCACAATGTAGTATTTAAAAATAGGCACTGAGTAATATTGAGTGAGACTGTATATTATCTGAAGAAAATAAACAATATTGGTGTTTTCTTTCTTTGACTTTCAGGTTTGACTTGAATAAGTGTCCTTGTGTGGGTGATATGGGAATGAGAAACTTGTGATGCAACCGTTTGTATTCTGCCAATTCGACTTTCTCCCACATCTGTCATTGAAATAAGTTCACATTTGTATTCCGTTACACATTGTTGATAGTGGTTAGATGTGCTCCATGTTTCTGGTCATTTGTCAGCTAAATGAAGTCTTTCAGAGTAAGTGTAAGTAATATATTCTTGGGACAAAATAAATCAATCACATTATGGGTACAGCTCTTCATGATGTGTGTTTATATATCCACCAGAGATCTTGCAATCTTCCCCCTTTCAATGACCAAATAATTATCTCTGATTCTGAAGCATCTCTCCGTGTGTGTGTGTGTGTGTGTGTGTATTGCCTTACACTAGATCAGTCCTTATCACCACCAATCTCACATCAATGCCAGATGCCTGACCGTAGTTAAAACGTCATAACAGCACTCCTGAGGGTCGTCCATCTCCAAGCTGTGGAGAAGTGTGTTTTCTGTCGCCCTCAACCCTGTGTGTGTGTAACCACGGTGATGAACTCTGATGTCTCCGCTGGGAGTTTTGAGTGAAGAAACCTTGAGGTGTTATTCCTCAGCTCTCACAGGAGGTGTGTCTTTGCGTGTGTTTAAAAAGGTGTTATTCTTTCGTTCGTTGGGGAGTTGCTAAACTTTGTTCGTGAACCATGATTTAAACCTTTGTAATTTTCCGTAATTACAGAAATATGTGTGCACTGTCTCAGCTGGAAATGTGTGGTACTGTGTTTCTTAATCTGAACAACTTGTGGTCAAAGGGAGAAATGTTAAACAGGGTGGAGTGTGATGACGAGATGTATTTAAATCCCATCACCCCAGATGACGTCTAATAGCACATATATATATTTATATATATAACATACGTGTGTGTGTGTGTGCGTGCGCGTATCTCCCTGTTGTTAGTTATAGTATATACATATTACTAACCATAATTACTTTTCAACTATATGTCAACTAACTCTCATTAGAGTATTAGTAGACTGTAGTAGACTATGAGTAGACCGGTAGGTTAGGGTTAGGTGTTAGGGTTTGAATAATTTGACTTGTAGTGACTTATTCAGTAGAATGTTGCGTGAAAATAAAGTGTTTATTGATTGATTGATTGATTGGTTGGTTGGGTTGGTTGAGCAGGCAGTCTAATGACAGTTAGTTGACATGTTGCGGCAATTTACTTATAGTTAGTAGAATGTCTAAAGTGGACAATCCGAAATAAAGTGTTACCAAATATTGATTCCTGAGGTTATCACAGACTCAGCTACACCTTCAGTCCCCGATCCCATAACACCTACCGTGTATGATCTCCGTCGTCTGTTGCACCTCTCATAAAGACCCATAGACACATACACACTCATAAACAATAGACACATACACTCAGCGTCTGTTTGTCAACCACTACAGTGTGTTACTGCCCAACTGCCTTGCTATATTGAATATACCTACAGTAATCCTTCATTTTCGATTCTTCTCTTTCCTCAGCCCCATCTGATATTCAGCCCATTGCTTAAGCCAAGTTCACACTACAAGATTTTTAGCCTGATTTGCAAATCGTTGAGCTCGCCAACAGGTCAGGGTGTTATCGCGTGCAAATCGCGGGGAGTAGCGGACGATGAACGCTTGCCAATCTGTTAGTATAAAAGAGCCAACAATGCATCAAAGATGCTCGCAGTGCGCTTCGCAGATGCATCGCCGAGCCCAGAAAAATATCTAGCATGCTAGATATCCAGAGCTGTCATGTGACTCAACCTCAGTGATGTCATGAGCTCCAGCCAATCAGAGCAAGGCATGGGTTGAAGTCACCGGGCAAATCTTATCAGAGCAAATCATTGCACAAACAGTTTGAAGCACAAGTTTCTGTCTGACGTCCATATTCGCCTGTTGTGTTTTTCTCTTCTTCGTTATTGACGCATGTGCTGGTTGCGTCATTTCCGGTTCGTCTTATCGCGTGATTTTTCGTGACAAAATGTGGTTTGTAGACAAGATAGAATCGTTGGGTGACAGATTTGTTGTCAGCTCGTGTAGCTCGTGGTGTAAACAGTTCAACAACTTGAACACTCCTGATTTCACTGAGAGCAAGTCGTGTCGTGTGAACCGCACAGTTCAGCCCGACGTTTTAAAAAATGTAGTGTGAACAAGGCATTACCTGCCCCCTTTCACAAGACTGTTTCTCAAGATGATGTTTTATTAACAAAGTTCGGGAGAAGCACGTCCAGGTGCTCATCCAGTCATCTCAATTAACATCAAGAGTTATATACAGCAGGTTTTACCACTGTTCTGTGTCAGTTTTCCAGTATCCCTCCTCCACCCCATCTCCTCACTTACTAGTCCTATCCCAAAGCTGGGAAGGGGGAGTACTCTATAGGTTTGAGCCAAATTCTGAGCTCGGAGGCCTCCCCTCGGACAGCATGCAAAATCCGCACATCCTTTACTCTATCTAATTATATGTAAGTGTGAACTCGTGAATTACGTTTCTATGCTCAGTTTGTTTTTGAACTTCGCCATCAAATAAACCTGTTGCATTATTCACACAAGTCTTTTCTTCTGTTCCATGGCAGAGGTGTAAATTAATTAATTAATCACATTCATTCCTTGCTGAATGAAAATATTAAGTTTTTTTTTTATTCTCACTAAATAGTGTCTTAAATCCTTCAATGGTGGAGAAAAGTCTTTGGACCCTAATGGAGCAGTTACAGCATCTGCCAGCATACTAAAAAGCCAAACATGACCTTTTGACTTACGGAAATATTTCAAAGTCCTGTAATAAACATGAACAGGTGAATCTATAAGAATATTTTGATTACCAAAAAGCTACAGTACATGTCTAATAGGCTCATTCATTATGCTTTAATGGGGTGTATTTTGCCTGTGTAGCTTTTTATTTATTTATTTTCAATTTTATTTCACTGTTTGGCATTGAACACAGCCCCAACAGCAGAATTCATTCTATCCTTCTCGTTTTCTTTCTTCTCTTCTGCCTATTAATATCATCACAGCAGCTCTTATCCACATAAACTTTTACATTTGGCTCTTTTAATAGCTGCCATTTCTTTCATCCTTTTACTTTGACGTTATTTTCCAGAAACTGTAATAATCGAAAACAAGAAAAAGAGCTAATTAATTAATAATTCTACTGGGGAAGCGTAAAAAAATGCCAATTGTTTTCATGTGACACTACAGAGGGGCCCGGGTGAACCGTAAGCTATTCTTAAGTGTTTTCATTTTAAATTACAGATCCTGTGAATAGACGCCACGGCAAAGTTAACTGTGAATAGGCGGAGAACAGTAAGGACTCCAGTTCTGACCTGAGGGAAAAGCAAAGCCGTGCCAAGAACAAAAAGAGTGCAGAATGACAGCGACTATGCTGAGCAATCCCACATGAAAAGCGCCAGCCTGCCTGCATGGAGGGAAAATGGATTGCCTCTGTGAGATCAAACTCCAGTCTCCTGATGCAAGAGGTGATTTCGCATTTGCACGCTGAGTGTTAGGAACTCATTAGTCCTCAGACAGATGTGTAAAAGTAGTACACATCGGTTAATGCTCCAACACTGATCACTCATGCCTGTAAAATACAGTGAAATGCTTTTGATAGAACTGATGCACTTGACTCAGCTTTACCAGCGTCTTTGTAATGCTTCCTTTCCTCTAGTTTAAATCAGTCTCTTTCCACCCCCTGGTAGAATGATTGTGGCATTGAGTGTCTAAATTGCATCGTAATGAGAAAGCTGGAGGTGCAGTAGATCTCTGCATTCGCTTTGGTGAAATTATTTGGCCCCATCCTCAAAGGCAGGTTCACGTTTATGAGACACTGGCACAGGCCTCTGGGGTCTAGTACAGGGACTGCTGTTGTTATTTTGAAACAGTGTGGGTGTGATTCCCCAAAGCAGTTTGACTTCTGAGAGAGAGAAAATGACTGTGGAGCATGCAGAGTAGTTAATGTAAGCCATGTTAGGGTGATAGTTATTTGTTTATGAGTGTGACTGTGTTGGTGACCTAATATTAGTGTGATTCAATCCTAGAAAAATTAGCATGTTCATTAATTCTAAGGAGACAGGAAATCCTTAACATTACATCACTAAGATCTGCTGTCATCCTCCCTCGGGCTCAGCGGACATGTGTTTTTAACGTCCATTAGAACAGTGAGACATCTCTGAGGTTTGAGAGTGCTGTGTTATGGGCCTTTGTGTGTTTGTGTCTGTGTTTCGGAAAATGGTGTAAGCCTGTAAACGGCAAGTAATGGTCAAAAACAAGAGGCATTTTGCAACAGCATGTCATATAGACTTGCACTAAAGCAATTAATCGTCTTTTTAAAAATGCAAATGCTTTAGTCCCACTCAAATTAGTCCCGTTTTATTCCTCCAAATCAGTTGCTCTGGATTGAGGAGTACCTCAAGGTTCAATTTTGGGACCCATTATTTTCTCTTTGTTTTTGCTGCCTTTAGTTCAAATATTTAGAAATTATGGTATCTTATCACCTATATGTCGATGATATTCAGATTTATTTACTGATTGGAGCTGGAGGGTCAAGCCCTAATTTTTCCCTGGTTGCTTGTTTACAGGAGGTGACTAATTGGTTACAGCAAAACTGCTTGCAATTAAATACTAGAAAGTTGGAAGTTATGTTGTTTGGGATGAAGAAGGCTGGTAGCGGTTTAACCGATTTCTAGGTACATGGGAAACATACGTTAAGCCTAAAATTAGAAATCTAGATGTAAATTTAGATTTTGCTCTTATGCTTGACCATCATCAATTTGTCTTTCTTTTTCTCTTTTTACCTTTTGTAAGTTTTTTCTTGTTTTGAGATGTACAGTCCTTTGGTCTACGTCGTAGTTGAAAGGGCTATATAAATAAATGAGACTTGAAACTTGAGACTTGTTTTTGCTAAGTCGACAAACCATTAATTTTATTCATTTTTCAATAGAAAATGAGTCTGTCATGCTCACACTCTCAAACTACAATTTCATTCCAGCTAAACCAATTAATAGCCTTTTTAAAAATGTGAATGTTTTAGTTCGAACAGAAATCAGTCTGGTTTTGGACAAGTAAAAAAAAAAAAAACTGACATCCCTCATCCCATTTATGTCACATGTTTTATTATTCAATAGAAATAACAGAAAATTAGTTTGTAAACCCCAAAACTAAACAGTACATTCATCCGACATGTTGACATATAAATGCAACATTCGAGGTCATACAGGGTTCTGACCTTCTGCTAAACTGCTCATGTAAAACGATAACAGCATCTGTGATGCTTTGCTGTTCGAAATATTTCAACAATCAATTTGCCAAATCCACAAGCAGTAGAGCCAGGCAGTTCTCACTTCACTTCCCAAAACCACAGGAACAAGCAGGTCCCTGGACTGCTCTGCATCTCTTGTCCTGACATCTCTATCCCACCCAGGCCTCCGACCAAACCCCAAGTGGTTACGGCAGCTCTGCGTTCTCTTCTGGTGGTGGAGTGAGGAAAATAACAGTTTAGAATCGCCCACAGATCTCTGGGGAGTGACCGAATCCATGGATATCCAGATCCTAAACCAGAGAATGTGGGTGAAGAGGTCATGAAATGCCTCAATTGAGTTGTTTTAAGCTGTTGGAAAATTCACATAATCTCTTTGCTCACCTTGTAAAACCAGGTTTGGCACCTCAGTGGTAATGAGAAGCGACGTTTTTGTTGTGTCAAATCGAAGCTGGATGCGTATAGGAGAGAAAAGGGTTTATGTAGAGATTAGAATTGATCCTTTAAGTGCAGCTGTCTGAACAGAGGTGCTTTATCGCTATTGAAGGTGGCTGGCGTTAATGCTACATCCACTATCTTTCAGTAAAAGGGTAAAAGACTCCAGGTCTGTCTGACAAAAGCCTGACTCTAAGTTACTCAACACATGTGAGATGTTCTCCTCTACAACTGCACCTGAGGGTGAAGGTCTTGTTTGAACATTTATTATTTTACTACTGGACATTTAAGGGCAAGATATGGAGAAGAGAGTGGAATAAGATAATGAAATGTTATGAGTCAGATTCATATTGTCCATATGAGCAACATGGCTCGCTGTGGATTAACCTGGCTTTTAATAAAGATGTGTTTTGAAGATTTGATGTCATGTGTTTTCACATGCATCAGACAGATTCCTTTGGCCATTGAGTCTCATCTTGCTTTTTTTAGCATCTTGTGCCATGACTGCTACATTTTTTAGATACCACGTTCAAGTTTTTCAACATTTTATATTGTTGATGTAAGAAATACAGTAATAAAGTAGTCAAATGTAAAATAATGAGCCCGTTCTCATCCTTTGGCGTCATATAGTTGATGCCATATGACATTTCGTAGAAATACTATGCACATGACACCCTTTAGCGTCAATATAACACACAGAACCCAAGGCATCATACAGGTGCAGATGTCCTTTAGCGTCAATATGAGACGCAGACCCTACCCCAGACCTAAACCTACCCATAACAGTGCGTGTTATTTTAATGCTAAAGGGTGCCATGTGCGTAGTATTTCGATGAAATGCCATATGGCGTCACCTATATGACGCCAAATGATGAGAATGTGTTGGAAATAACACTGCATAGTCTTAATTGTAAAAAAATTCATACAGATTAAAAATTAAAATTAAAATTACATAATTTGCTCAGTAAAGAGCTTTCTCTTTGTCTTTTGTTCTCTAATAGACCAGCCCGTTCTCATCCTTTAGCGTCACATCGAATGCTATATGACAAAATGGCGCTATACTACGCACAAGGCACCCTTTATCGTTAATATAACACGCTAACCCAAGGCGTCATAAATCCTTTAGCGTAATATGAGACTACCCTACCCCACACCTAAACCGGTAACAATAAGTAGTCGAAGAAGAACGTTGTCATCTCAGTTCTCACGCATGCGCCCATTAGGAAGTAATGGAATAGTCGAATAAAGTCGTTATTTATGTTTTTTTCGCACAAAAAGTAGTCTCATCGCTTCAGATAAACTTATAATTGAGCCACTGTAGGCACATGGAATATTTAAACATTTTTTTGTAGTTTAAACATTTAATGACTTTATGGGCCGTCAAGTGCCAGTCCCTTAGGCAGTCTATGGAGGAGTGATCCAGCTCTCAGATTTAATCAAAAATATCTTTATTTGTGTTCCGAAGATGAACGAAGGTCTTACGGGTTGGTACAGCATGGGGTGAGTAATTAATGACTTAATTTTCATTTTTGGGTGAATTAACCCTTTAACGATAACGGGTGCCATGTGCGTAGTATAGCGCCGTTTTGTCATATAGCATTCTACATGACGCTAAAGGATGAGAATGCGTTGGATAGACAGAAGCAGGTCTGCTAACAGATAGCAGGTTTATTAGGCTGCTGTCACTTTAAGAACAGTGCATCAATGCACTGTTCCACAAAATGTATTTTCTTTCTCACAAATTTATATTCCAAAACTGACTGAGTTTACCTAAATGCTTGCCAAGATGGGCATTTTGACATAATACTGTGTGTATTTGACTGTTTAAAGGTAGTGAAGGTCAGAATTTTATAAAAACTTTTTACCAAATTTGTTTAAACTTTCTATATATATATCAATGCATAATTAAAATCTAAGTACTCTGAAAAAAAGAGTATAAAAATCAAGTGACTCTAGACCGTTTAATCTGCACTAAACGCAGCTCATTATTTCGAACCGGGACGAAACAATGGATTGGCTTAGGCGACTGTCACTCTCTCGCAACCATGGCAACCACCCTTTTGCCACACAGGACCTTCCCACTTGCGCATATCCAGATCGTACCTGTTCACATGCTTGTTTGAGCTTGAAGATGCAAAACTCGACGCAGCAGGTCCTCTTGTCTAAAAAGTGCCCCTTGCCCTGCACTTCGACCACCCCGTCCTCGGCCTCTACTTCTTCGGACCCTAATAGCAAAATCCTCTGCTTCGCCCTTGACCACGGATCTGTCCTCGAGCTGACGATGCGGTACTTGCTGTCTTATACTGTCTATTGGTAACTTACTTGTCTCGGGAGTGTAGTCCTCATCAGAATCAACAATGCTTTCATCAAGCAAACTCTTACATGCAGAACACCATATATATGTAATGAATCTTACATGAAATTCCTCTTCATCACAGTGTAAATGATGGCAATGGAAAAACGTGTATCATGCAACCTGTTTTTAGCTTTGCCTTATAGATAACTAACTAGCTCGTTAGCGAATCAATATTTTAAGCTTTACCAATATCGATATGCTAGCTTGATAGAGAGTAATAAAATACAACTTATTTGTTTATAGTTAGATTTTTTTTACATGTGTTTCTGACATGATGTCACTACATGCACTTCTTCCTCCCTCTCCGCTCGTCTCAGGTAAATAATGCGTCTTCAGCTCAGCTGTCGGAGTTGCGCGTTCATGTGTTTTGGGGGCGTGGCTTTGGAAGGAGCCAAGAAGGGAGGGGGTGAAGTGAATGGAAATAATGAGCTGTCTTTAAAACAGTCGTGCGAGGTCTACAGACACTCGATTTTTATACTTTCTTTTTCAGAGTACTTAGATTTTAATTATGCATTGATATATACAGAAAGTTTAAAGTTTGAGAGGCCAAGGGTGCTGCGCATATATTTCAAGTATTCAAATCATACAATAGCTTAAAGAATGAAACTGTTACCAGATAATTGAATTAGTGAGTTAAAATTGACTTCAACGTTCACCCCAAAATGAAAATTCTGTCATCATTTACTAACCCTGATTTTGTTCCAGACCAGTTTAATTTTGTTTCTTCTGTTGAACGCAAATATAGATATTTAACCAACCATTTTGGTGACCATTAACTTTCCTTATATGGACAATAAAATATATACATTTTATGTTTCACAGAAGAAATTGAAATGAGGGATGGCAGATGTTTAGATTTTGGGTGAAATCTAAAAGAAAGATTCATTCACGAATTGGACATTTCATGAACTAATGAATGTGTAAAGATGGATGTCAAGACTTGTTTGTTTGACACACAAAATAATCATATGGCTTCAAAATGAAGTTAAGTGGACTTTATACTGTTATGATACTTGTATGGGGTTTTGTGTTCTTTTTCAAGCTTGGAAGTCTCAATACATTACATTATTTGCATGGAAAGAAGTGTTTAAAAATTGCAATTGCATGGAAAAAAAGTGAAAGTCATTCGGGTTTGGAACTACATTATTTGGTTGAACTGTTCCTTTAAAATGCTATAGTTAAAAGAAAAGCAGATATGTAAAACAAAAGTCTCTTTGAAAAGTGTCTATTGACTGCAGCTGCTTGGAGACAGAATGGTTTAGTAACACACACGCACTATAGATCCGAAGCCATCATATGTGCTTACTTTGTGTGTGAATGATCATTTTAAACACGAACAGAACAAGTAAATCAAAAGCAAGTTAGACGTTTTCCTTTACTCTGCTGACCGTCATGTGTCCACTTCTCCAAAAAATTCTTTTGGGAAGTCCCTCAACAGAGACGGCACAAGAGAGAGGAAAGATTGGATCACTAAACGAGTGTGGTACTTCCCATCTCTCTCTCTCTCTCTCTCTCTCTCTCTCTCTCTCTCTCTCTCTCTCTCTCTCTCTCTCTCTCTCTCTCTCTCTCTCTCTCTCCCCCCCCATATATATATATATATATATATATAACTGTAAATGTGTGCAGCTGTGCTTGGATGGGAAACAGCAGTATTCTGAGGAATGGAGAGATGAAGGGAAGACACATGTTAGAGTAATCTCTTCGTCTCTCTCTGTGAGTTACGAGCTCTCTTTCTTTCGTTCGTTCTCTCTTTCTTGCATTGAAGTCACAAAAATGGGAGGGTTTCTTGAGGTGAGACAGAAGAAATATGAATTCAACATCCTTCAGAGCCTTTTGGAAGGAATCAAATTTATTTAGGCTTGTTACTTCCAAAATAGCATGTGATTATTATTACTATCCTTCATCTGAAGCAGTTTTGAGTGCTACTTTTAAAGATCCAGCATGTAGCTCAAATCCTCTGGGAAACGGATTACAGTATAAACTGAGAGAAAGAAAGTGATGTTCATTCATGACATCACATCAGACATATAAATAACCTGCTTGCTGTGAAAGTATTTCTGCCGGTTTAATGTTTTTGGACACCCCTCATTTCTGCCTTCATAAAAAGAGAGTGAGGAGGGGCAAGGGCGCTTTCACTCGCCTCTTACATCTTACAGTTAGCTCATGGTCTGCCATGTTTGATCACATCCTGGCAGGTCGCAGCGCTAAGCATGTTGCTCACAGGTGTTTCACATTTTTACACGCAGTGTTGCATTTATGGCTCTCTAAGACATCTCCCTCACTCCCTCTGTCTGCCTCTCAGTGGTTTTAGTGGAAATGGATGTGTCATGTGTAGTGATGGGCATATGGATGTTATTCTGAGGCCTGAGCAATATTCCAGTGCCCCCTAGTGGATAAAATCAAATCTTTGATCCAGGAGGATTAGATCAAGGTTAGATCTTTAGACGTGACGAGTGCGAGATGCAGTTTGTTCGACTGTATAGACTGCACAGTTCGTTCGTTCGTCATTAAAACATCTCTTCATCTTCTTCTGTCCCGCACTGCCATCTCATCCCAGCCTGGTATAAATTACAGTCTATAGCTATTATTAAATCAGAAGAAAGGAGCAGGCCAAGTTATTCTACTCAAGTTACCCAATGATCAATAGCATTTTGAGGTATTAAATGTCTTGATTTGATACACATGTCCAAATCAGACTGAGAGACTGTGGTAAATCACTTATGCCAGTTGGTCAGTACTGTTCAGAGTTAGTCGAACGCTTCAGTTGGCTTTTAATTCATCTAATGTCGTGTGACAGTTTGTCATCTTTTCCAAAGCATGCGATCGGAATTCCAAATGGCTCAGATTGAATGACAGCTGATTTGTAACCCTGCCAGAGCTTTGCATGTGTGTCAGTTGTTTGAAGGAATAGTTATTTGATATGGGTGGTAATTTATTTTTTTTTTTTTGGAAAACTGGAATGCTCCGTAAATGATTTTTGAATAATCCTTATTAATAATTAATGTACAAAGTATATAATCAAATTAATCAAAATATCAGTAAAACAATCATTTTGGAAAATTGAAGAAAAACAATATCAATCTTTTGTGTAACATATACATATATATTGGCTTGGGGAAGAAAAGTCAGTCAGTCTCCAGAATTTAAGGAGGCATAAAAAATCCAAACACCCATGGGGTGCAGCCAATGTTCAACATGCCCAAAAGATTTCATCCAACAGTAGCAACGAGAGGGAAAATACCCTGTTATTTCCAAATGCAGCAATGAGCGTGACGAATGGTCCATTTTCCACAAGCAGAGCTAGAGAGAGAGAGAGAGAGAGGAGAGGCGAGAGAGAGAGCATTTGGACCATGGTCTTTGCTTCTTCTCTGCATGGGCTCTCAGCGGGTGGCGACACAAGTAAACCCCTAAGTCGTCTCTACACAGTAAACCTCATTTATTATTTTATTTCCAGTAAACGCAGTTCCTGTCATTTCTGCAGAACTTTCTGCTGTGCTAATTTGAGTTTCACATTAGTGCCTAATGTTTGATTTTTCCCCACAAAAAAAAAAAAAAATCCATTGTGAACGGAGATTGAATTCTTAACTGATAGAACATAGTATGTTGTTGATTGACTGGGTATAAGGTTGCATATTGACCATGTCTTATTTGGTGAAAATATGTCTTATGTATAACCCTGTGGAAACACCTCCATCTTTTCTACATAGAAAGCAAATCCAGTGTCAGGACTCCAGCTGGACCTTTCCATTTCTTCTCAAGGATGTTTATCTAATTAACATCCTCACAGCATTGTTCTCAAATTCTTGATTAGACTGTTGCAGATGAGGCCTACAAGAGATCATCTTCAGCTCTGTGGCTGATTCATTCTTCCCTAGAGAGTGAGGAGTGTTGTAACTTGTAACACATTGTAACACCATAATTTAAACCCATTAGAAATGAGATACAGGTGTGAAATTACAAACAACCTCCTGAGGTGAATTTTGAGGTAAGGCAATTCCACTGGCTGAATTATAGTTTGATTTGCGAATCATGTAAACGTATGTTTACATGGCAGAACTGGTATAAATGAATCCGGGGATTATTTTTGCTTAATATGATATAACATCAAACAGGTTTTTCATCTTCATCTACAAAAAAAAAAAAAAAAACATTATCATGTATAACCAATAGAAGCCTGTGTTAACTAAGTTTCCACTATTCCATTCAGAAGACTTTTAAATGTTTTTTGAAATATGTCTTATTCACCAAGAATGCATGTATTTGATTTTAAAAAAAACTCACAATATTGCGAATATAAATTTTTTTTTTAAAATCTATTTTAATCTATTTTAAAATATGATGTATCCTGTGACACCAACGCTGAACTTTATTTCAATAAATATGTTTTAGTATATCATCAATGTTTAAAAAAATATTTTGCTTAATATTTTTGTGGAGGATTCTTTGAATAGAAAGCTAAAAATAACATTATTTGAAAAGAGAACTCGTTTGTAACATTATAAATGTCTTTACTGTAATTTTTGATCAATTTAATGCATCATTGGTGAATAAAAGTAAAAACAAATTTGAAATAGAGTTGAGGACGTGATGCAGGAAAAGTCCATTGTCAAAATGTAAAAAGGTTTTCAATTCATTCCGTAGTGAGGTAGATTTTAACAATCCATTTGACATAAATTTAAGTTTAAGCAGATAAATTTGAGAATCAGCATTTGAGAGAAATGAGAAAACCACTGAGTTACAGACACTGGAAAATATGCTACTCTCATATCTGAAGCTGGGACATATGCAGCAGATACCCAGCTATAAAAACTCTTTACAAGGGAACAACACACCTTGCTTTAATTTTCAGTTTGCACCTGTTCATTAATATGGCTGTCTTTAAATGATTCTTCTATCCCACTCTTTTTTTCTCTCTCTCTCTTTCAGACAAAGACTCCTGCAGCTTTAACACCTTCTGTGGTTCTTCAGGAGAACCAGGTGCGTCTGTGTTGATCTGTCTCTTAGCAGGAGGAGAGCTGGCACCACTGGGCGGGTGATTTAGGGAGCCGAGCAGCACTCCGACATGGCCCAGAGGTGGAAGATATATGTGAGATTGGTGTTAACAGCACTAAACAGCCTGAGTCAGATCATGGTTTGTTTAATAAGATGTGCAGCTGCAGTTGATTAAAGGTGGGTTTCATTAGATAGAGGTGTGTGTGTGTGTGTGTGTGTGTGTGTTTGCAATAAGGAGAGATTTGTGGCTAATAATAATCAGTTACAATGGAAACTTCATTCTCACGGCTGTTGTTGAACAGGAGGTATTTTGTGCCCCTGCACCTGCTGGCTAAAAGGTAAACATTGCATTTTCCATTGTGTATTTTTATTTAAGAGTCTAAATCACGGCCCTTCCCTTAGCGAGTCTACACAGGATATCAGGCTATAAGCAAATGATGTGATTCACCACTTACCTATTTAAAATGACTGCGATCCAGACAGGCTAAAGCTGAGGAATGAATTAACTGTTTGAAGTTGGCTGATTCTTACATTTACATTAATGTCAATCAATTAAAAATTTGCTTTCTAGCTGTCCAACATGACAAGCTCTCATGTTCAAAAACACAGCGAAATGGAAAAGAGACGAAGGGTCTCCACATGAGCTTTTAGAGGTTAACCGCTTCACTAAGAACAGGGTTTGCTGTCATGTTTGTGCAGGTTGCTTAAGACGAGGACATGGGAAATTCAATGTAGCTAATTTATTTACAAACTAAGCTTCCAGAAACATACAGGAACAAAAGGAAAAAACTCCAGGAATTCAGTACACACAACCATACATGGACGACGACCAACAAACACTGAAGGAAAACACAGGGCTTAAATGAATGGGGCTAACAGGGTATTTAACAAGACACAGGCGATGGGAATTTCAGACAGGGAAAAACCAGTGCAGTCTCATCACAAGACGTCATACAACTGACGCTTTCGACCATACGTCAACATCCGCCGTTCTTAGGATACCCTTTAACGTCGGTTAGATGACGTTTTCTAATCCTAACCCTACCCCAGACCTAAACCTACCCCGTCACCTAACTGACGTTAAAGGTAAAGCGTCAGGTGACGCCCTGGATCGCCATCTAACTGACGTTAAAGGGTTCCCTAAAACGGTGGATGTTGACGTCAGTTGTATGACGTCTTGGGATGAGACTCTGTTAGAAAAACTAACCGGACTTAGGCTATGTTTACACGGAAATGATTCTGAAGAGAAAACGCAAAAGTGGCGTGTGACGTTATGACTTTTTATTCTGCGTTTAGACAAGCGTTTTGGGTGTGAAATCCACGTGCAGATGGTGATGCAAAGGTCTGTGAAATTCAATGTAGTATGCCCTCCAGGCGGCTAAGAGTGCATACTACAACAACACCAAGCCCGCGCGCCTGCGTACAATCTTCACTGTCAAGCAGACTTTTGCGCTTTTACCCTTTACACGGGAACGTGGCAGTGGACCGTTTTAAAGATTTCCACTCTGGAGGGTGGTTTCACTTTTTCGCTGTGTAAATGAAAGGCACATCTGATAAAATATTTGTACGTTTTCACCCGCAAGCATTCTCGTGTAAACAGGGAATGTTTACAAAAAAATGCTTCTACGAGGCCATAACATAAGATACAAGGTAATCAGAGCATTTTATAGATTGTCGTATTTCTTTAGAAATAAATAAAGGACAAATGGGGTCTTCAAACGCCTCAGATGTAAAGTTATTTGCTGTCAAAGTGACACAAAATGAATAGGAGTCAATGGAAATGCTAAAGCAAGTGAAGTTCTGCTACAGGATGGCAGCTCCGCGAGGCTTCAACTTCCGGTCGATGGATTACCCCCTTGGTTAAATCTTATCCAGTCTAAAGTGTAAACTCTGAAGTTCCCTAAACAGAAGTTCTGAAATGCGGAAAAAAATTACACAACCCAACCAGCCACACATAATAGATGTTTAAAAAAAACTTAATTTAATTATATTTCAGCATAAACATCACTAGACAGGAACTGACCTAGCTAACCTTTATAATTAATTTCACGAACTAAAATGTTGGAGATGTAACAATCAATGTATTTATCATAATACACTCTAAAAAATGCTTGGTTGTTTTAACCCAATTTTGGGTCAAATATGGACAAACCCAGCTGTTGGGTTAAATTTATAAATTGGCATTTTTAATCCCAGCATTTGGGTTTGTCCATATTTGACACAAAATTGGGTTAAAACAACCTAGCATTTTTTTAGAGTGTAATAAAATTAAACAA
This sequence comes from Hybognathus amarus, assembly GCA_030378365.1. NCBI lineage: Eukaryota > Metazoa > Chordata > Actinopteri > Cypriniformes > Leuciscidae > Hybognathus > Hybognathus amarus. The sequence continues at coordinate 110,197 of JAQIUQ010006954.1, read as the reverse complement.
AATCAGTGCCAAATAGTTACTATAGTTCTACTGTTCTTCTTAAATACCAATAGTGACATTGTAGAGGATGTTGTCATGATCCCATCACTGTCCTAATGTGTTGTGAGCCAGGGTAATTATACGAGTGGCCAAATTTGTGCACACGATTCACGAACTATGGAACTGATTGAGCACCCTTGTTTTTCAATGCAATTGCACTGAGACAAGAAAGCAGTATTGTGTTCTTTCTCGAAGGAAACGAATATAAAAGCATTTAAAACATTTTGGTGTCTTTTCAAATTGTATATTATTTCAATCACTAGAACTTTTGTGGGCTTTACCTGCACAGCTCTTACAGTATCTAGCTGATATACTGTATAATTATGTTACATTAACATAGAAAAACTATTAAAAAAATTGGAAGACAAAAATTATTTCTGTGTGAACTGTCCCTAAAATAAGAATATCTTTTTCCTACAATGATTTTTTTTCCTGTCTTTTGGGATTTGCAGTGGGTCATTTTGTAATATGGCTCTGTTTGTTTATGCTACAGTATCAAAGAAGCAATCCTGTTGAATCCTCTATGAGATAAACACCTGTGGCCAAAAGATTGTGCATTGTTAAGGCTGGTCCTGCTCAGCTCTGTATGATGTCCATCCGTATGTTAAGTTTATAAGCGAGTATGTATATCCATAAAAAACAACAGCTGGGGAATGCTAACAAGAAATGGTCTAAGACAGTTGGTTGATGTCAGAAGACATTAATTAGGTCATAGCTGTGTTATTTTCTGTCTGATGAAGAACACACAACATTTTAAAAGGGGAAGATTTTTTTTTGTTTGTTTAGAGAAGTGCTGACCCATTTTCAGACCAACAGAAAGTACATTGTGTTTAATTGTTCGGCTTTGTTTGCGTTAGTTTATGTGAGAGAGAAACCTACAAACATCTGCCGGCCAAATGAGCTGGTGTTTCATCAGTCGAGTATGCTCTGTTCTGAGCACACTTTAAATGAGATGCTACACAACCACCGCTTGGGCACACATGTACAATTTTCTAAAACAGTGCTTATTATCAGTGTGAATGAGATTTACTGCCCATATGCTGTTGGAACAGTTAAACTAAAACTTTTTTTAAATCTGTGTTTTAGAGGACTCATTGATACTCTTCACAAGCTGCACTAAAAAACAACAACATTTTAATCAGTGTTCCATTAAAATATTTTTAAATAATAAACAAAAAAAGTATATTTATTTACTTTGTAATTATTCATTTATTTTATTGCAGTATGTTTGGCCAGGTGCAATGTTTAAATACCAGTAAAAACGATGATTGCATTTTCTGTGCATTGCCAGTTTTCAGAAAGTCCAAACAGCCCTTAGCAGCACAAAGCCCACCTGTACAAAAGAAAGCTTCTCCTACCTGGCCAACAACGCTCCTCGCTGGTTATCTGCTATTCTGTTTCCCCTTAGCTTGTCATATTGTGCCAGGTCTCTTCTGTGGTTAGGCCCTGGGCAGCAGTGTGTTCCCCAGCAGGGCCCGAACTAATTTATTAGCCCATAAAAGCCTGTGCAGCCTCCAGTAGAGCTTTGATATATTCATCACAATGTGCTGGCTTGTAAAAATACTCAACCCCCTGAGAGATTTCAGCACTTTGTTTACAAGGACCTGTTGCAGGAGGGGGCGGAGGAAAAAACAGAGGGATGAAAAAGACAAGAGGAGGACTGCAGAACAGGTGTTGCTGGAACAGGTATAATGGCTTTCGGCTTTGAGAAATCTGAGTTTTGATGCCTCCCAAATCCTTTTTATCGTTAGACGTCTGGTCTAAAACCAGAACCTGCTGAGAAAGATAAGCCTGGGTTTGATAAAGACACCTTGGCTGTGTGAAGTCCAGTTGCTAGACCGGATTAATAAATCCCATTTGTTATTGACCCAGTCAGGAGACATAAAATTTCCTTGCCTTGAGACAAGAAGGCTGATGTTGGGCAGTAAATGTTACTTTCTTCTCTGAGACTACGCACAAACATGCCAAACAGATGTATTCAACCTCCATATTTGGATCTGCAGTGTAATTCGCAGCATATAAGTGGAGCAGCTCAACACCACCACAGATTATTGCAGATGAAAGTTGCCTACAGCACTCGCATCGGCTGATTTTCAGAGGTTTGACTTGAGGTTAGAGTAGGTGACGCAATAGCAACCAATTTGAAAACACTACAAATGGGCTGCAAATTAGAATTGACTTAAACAAGTCACCTTTGACCTTTAGGATAAGAACAGCCCTGTTTCTGTGGCTCTGACTCCACTAAGTTCTGCCCAATGATGATGATTTTGGCTTGACACGAGGAGCAGAATTGCTTCACCCCTCCCTTTGGCTTTTTGGAATTAGAGGCAATGCAGATGTTAAGTGCCTTCACAGAACTGTACTTGCTCTGACCCTTTATGCCCATGGACATTAAAAGAGTGAGACCTAAATCTGGCCTGACATTACACAGGCAGTGGTGTGTACTGCATGTGTAGGCGATGTACTAAACCTCGTGTGATTTTGGTGTGCTGCGCCTTCCACCCACGCGGTCTTGACGAGGTATCGCTTTTGCCGACAGTAGCTGAGCGTAATGGCAGCTCTTGGCACTGGAGGCTGCCTGATTTCACCAGACAGCGCTGCTCCCTTCTCACTGCTGTGGTTTAGGTTTGGCTCATGGCGTGTGGGGGATTTGAGACATTGGAAAGGCATTTCCCTGTAACCACAAAGACTTGCCCTCCTGTGTGAGAATGAGGCAGGTTTTGGCACCTAGGCTCCACTAATGAAAGATTTAATTTCAGTTAAGGGCTATTGGAGGGTCACTCACTTTCCATCTGACATAATGCAGATCTTGAACATGCTGTTGTTTTATTTGGTTACCTAGCTGTGTTGTCCCAACCACACAGGGAACGATGACAAACGCTGAATCTTCCTACACTCGTAATTTCCGCTGCGTCTAATCGTCTCCACATCCACCATAAGGCCTGAATTATCCGATGTCTGAATCAGCTGCGTTTCTACCATTTCGTTTGTGGCTATTTTTGCAGCCTCACACAAAATGTGAAGACTCTCTGCTTCATCTCTGAGTTTCCCATGACTCCCACCTCATGTGTGAACACGTTTTTGATTCTCCGTTCGCTCGTTCTCTGCACCTTCACCCAAATAAACCCTCCGCAGATCCGAAGCCAAAGAAAATCGAGTCATATTTGAGATAGACCCACGATACATGATCCTCTCACAAATATTTTTTGGGTTACCACTGGACAAGCTTCAAGAACTTTGTATTAATTTTGAAACTAAACAGAGCAGAAGGTATTGTGAAGGCTCTCACGTTAGCAGTAAGTCTGCCGAGGGAGGAAAGGTCATGCATATTTGTAGCAAATCCACACAAAGTCATAACCTCTATTCAGAATCTAAGAACTGTGGTCTGTTTTACGAGTGTGTGCTGTGTTCAAAAGCAGTTTGTTCCTGAGCTTTAATAGATTTAGTCTGTAGGCAGGGTCACTGGTTCCCTTGAGGGAGGTTATTGCCTTGTAAACTGTGTTAACATGTATGTTAATGTTACTGTATTTCAGTACAGGATATGAAGTCCCAAAAGTCCTGCAGCCGCTACATGAGACTCCATCTCAAACGTACAGCTTTTAATGATTTGTTTGGCACCATGAAGGAACATAGTTAACGTTTTTATTATTATTAGAGATATTTCAGGAGTGACATCAGAAGTTAGGCCCATTTCTGGCAATGTAACAGTTAGCATTTTAACCAAAGCTTGTGTCTTGGTCAATGACTTGACACTTGTTTGTTTTCCTATACACATTCATTTATTCAAGAATTAAAAATGCAATTAACGTAAATATTGACTGGACAACCTCTTATATGAAGAGCATGTTATTTATTTCTAAATTAAATTTAGTCTTGACATTTGTGTAAATTAAAACAAAATTTGGGTGATACAGCCATCCTTATATCATAATGGAAAAAAGTCCAATTAAAATAAAAATATAATTAGTAATAAAAATAAGTTTGATATTATCTTTGTTATTATTTCCTAAAATAATATTTTAACTCAATAGGTTTACTGCTTATTAATATTTTATTATTATTCTTAACTTATACGAGGTAATAGTATATCAAAGTCATAGAGATCATAGAGAAGAGCCAATTCAAGTCACCCTTATTTATATAGCACTTTAAACAATCCTGATTGTTCAAAGCACCTTTACAGTGATAACAGGAAAATTATTCAATGATGCAAAACAGTTCATTTGACTGTACAGCAGCTCTAAAAGGAAAGTGTCATTGTTCAACTGAAGTCTTGCCCCAATTTGCCTTCATGATGTATTGTGCATAACCCCTCCCCATAGGCTACAGTGGGGATCGCTTGAAGGCTTTCAAGAAGGCTTTAAAAGACGTAAAAGTGCGGCACCTGGCCACCAAGGATTTATAATCATGGGAAATGTAATAGGTATTATTAAAAAAAATTAAAAGGTACGATTTTGGTGGTTGTTCGCTCTGACCAGGTAGGACTGTTAGCTAGTTAAGTGGCTAACAGCTGGTAGTTTGCCAGGTGTTAGTCACGGCTCAGCGGCTAGCTGTCATTAATCTGGATTAGGCCTGTCGCAATAGTCAATAAATAATTTAATTGCACAATAAAAAAAATGAGGCTGTTTGTGCAGCTAACTGCACAGCATATTGCAGACATTACTGAGACAGTCGGTCATAAAGATGACAGTGCATAGATACAGTGACGTCAAGTGACCCGAACGAATATGTAAAACGCATTGCTGCACAGAGCAGAGCTTAGGCGAGGCAGCTTGCATGCCTATTGGGCGCTCTGTGACAAATGCTGCAACCTATCTGTGGACTGGTCATGACGTGTGTTTTAAATGTAGGAATTGTGCCCACGGTACAGTGCTCACCCCTACTCATAAACACTGTCTGTCCTGTGATACACGCTCACTCAGTGTTTTTACCAATAAACACAAAATGTGTCTCTGACACGGCTCACACCGCCTGTGTTTCGAATGTAGTAAATGTGCCCACTGTTCAGTGCTCACCCCTACACATAAACACTATTTCCCCACCACACACACTCAATCAGAGCTAACAGAGTGTGCACTGCTTCTCTAAGCGCACCCTCTGACAGGCGCAGTGAACTGTGTAACACACACACACAGTGACCAAAGCCCGGGTATCATTCTCCCTCTAGCTTTGCGTTTAAATGCTTGGGAAATGTTATCGGGTGTGTCAGAGTGGGTGATAAACACTATAATGCGAGGATATTTCGCTTGTAGACCCCGCATTTCAAAACCAGGGTCAAAACTACAGTGTAGAACGATGTAACACATCCCCGAAATAGCAAAACTGCAACAAAAAAGGGCTGTAGAAACTGTCCCTCTGACACAGAGCCAGTCAGGTTTCTACAGCAGGTATTTCGTCGTACCCAAAAAGGATGGAGGTCTCAGACCTATCCTAGATTTAAGGTACTTGAACAGAGCACTGATGAGGAGATCATTTAAAATGCTCATGACCAGACAAATCCTTGCGCAAATTCACCCTAGGGACTGGTTTATCTCACTGGATCTGAAAGACGTCTATTTTCAGATTCAAATACCCCTCGCCACAAGCGTTTCTTGCAATTCAGTCAGACTTATCAGTACACCGTCCTGCCATTTGGCCTGTCTTTAGCAGCCCGTATTTTCACGAAGTGCATGGATGCGGCGCTCGCTCCCTGAGAACCGCATACTGAGCTATTTGGACAACTGGCTTATTCCAGCCCAGTCAGAAACAGAACTGATAACGCACAGGGTCTTACTGCTTCGACCGATCGCGAGGTCTCCAAATACAAGAGTTCGTTGTCTCCCAGCCAGAAAATCTCTTTTCACAGTGCGCGTTACAGACTTAGGGCTCAGCAGGGTCGTTTCTGCGTCTGCATGTAAATGAGACAACTGTCTATTTCTGCAGATATATTCGTCTATATTCGTCATTCAAAAAGAGAAACCAACGCTAGTGGCTGCAAATACACGCTGTAAACAAAGCAGTGCGTGCTTACCGTTCTGAATATCAATCCTGCCAAACACCTTTCTTTATTCCTCTCCTCTCATGTTAATATTTAAATATTCACCAAGGAACACTCAGGTAATGACGCAACATTAGAACATTCGAACATTAGAATGCTATTACTCTTGTGCAGTGCACTGACTCATTCACTAAGCTGAACATCCAATTTAGAGTTCCCTCTTTTACCGACATGTCGAATCAGCATGAAAAAAAGCCGACGGTGACCAATTTCAGCCAACGATACGGAACACACTGATAAAACTTAGTCGGCCAATGCACAAAAACTGGCCAACGGCTAACCGTCGGCTTGGCGTGTTCCAGGCTTTATTTACAGAGAGATTGATTGATCCTTTATCGAACTTCTCTGAGCAGATAATTACAAACAATTGTCCACGGATGAAAGCGGAAGAAAAGAAAAGAATAGGTGGAGCTGAACAGTTATGCGTTAAAATTAGCATTACTGTACGTTCACAGCACCACCGACTTGAGCGTCAAAGAAGCTCTGGCCGCCCTGTCAAGAATGCTTTTCAAAAATTATGGGGAAACATGTTGATGCTTTGAACGCTCTGACATTGCAGGGAGAATAGAAATGTCACAACATGAAATGTTTTTTTCACAACATAAAAAAAACATTTGGGGTCAATAAACCTTTTTTATTAGACAGCATTTTTATTACCGTTTTGGTTACATTTGGTCGGGAAAAATAGTAGTTTGCTATTATTATTATTTGGATTAGGCTATATATGCAATTGGTCAAATCAGTGTCACCGTGAGCAAATGAATTGCATTAATGTCATGTCATAAATGATAGGAAACCTGTAGGAAACAGCGATTATTAGCTTCTCTTCCATTTTCTCTGAACTAATGTTTCCCTTTTCGTTGTCTTTCTGAGTTTTTGTCGGATGACGATGAATGGGGTTTCGCTTAGAAAGCCTATCAGCTTTAACCAATATAAAACGAGCCAATGGCAAAGAAATGCCATGGGTCTGTGGATTTTGCATAGCGTAACTTCACCTCACCTTGTGAGAATTAGTGATGTATGTCTCAAGACCGGTCTTGGTCTCAAGACTGGTCTCTAGACCACTTTCACGTGGTCTCAGTCTTGTCACCGTCTTGACGGTCTTTGGTCGTGTCTTGGTCTCGACCTCTCGGTCTTGTCTTGGTCTCGCTGTCTCAGACCGACATAGTGGTCGAGGGGATTTAGCAATACAATACTACAATATCCACGACGAGATCCACAACAGATTGAGGTGCACGTCCGCAGTGAAGACATGTGCGCGAGCCACATGAGAAAACACTGATCGCAGCGGCAACAAGCACTTTGATCACTTGATTTAAAAAAAAACACATATCATGTACCGTTATTGATGTATTCATATTTAGTCAAACACATATCAGTGACATGATAGGTTTTAACTTCATTCACCAGATTTTGGGTAACTGCACAACTGACAGATGATTTCGAGCGCACAGCCAACGGTGTGTGTGTGTGTTTGTAACCATAGCGACAAAACAACCAACTTTCGGTTCCTGCACTTAAGCTTATAATTTCGTTTTTAAAAATATTTATGTATTTAAAAGTTGCAGAATGGATTTATGTGGAGACTTCGAAATCAACAGAGATAGACAGGCAGTGCAAAACAAAATCTTACAAGTTTTAGCTTCAACAACACTAGTCTGTTTTTTGGTCTCGGTCTTGGTCTCAACTTGGTCTCGGTCTGGGTCTCAACTTGGTCTTGGTCTTTGTCTTGGTCTTGTCTTGGTCTCAATACCCTCTGGTCTTGGTAGTGTCTTGGTCTTGGTTTAGGCGGTCTTGACTACAAGTCTCAGTGAGAATAAACGAGGGACGCTGGCAGCAATACAGACATGTTTTCGCTTCTGAGCCAAGTTTGATCTTCGTTCCACAGGCCTCCCTTTAGATTTGACGCTCCTTGCAGCTGAGAAAAGCCAGCTTCCATTGAAAATGAATGACTTCCTGCCGCTTTGGAAGCTCAAGTCGGTGGCAATGTGAACGTACAGTTAGAGCTAGATGCAGTGAAATACTTCAGATTAATAGATTATACATTTGGCATGAGGAGTAGCAGTTCAACAGGCTCTGGCTCTAGCTCCCCCTGACTAGCTGATTTAATGTCTTGATATTTTTATTATAATAATGTTGTGTGTCTTAATGTTCTTCTGTTGGTTTTAAATAGCATTTATTTTTGTATTGTGTTATATTTTTATGCTATAAGTGGTGTTAAAAAATATTCTGCACATTTATGGGCCACTGTGCTATGATTTAGGATTTGGTGGGCCAGAAAGTCCAGGGCCACTTTTTAGTCTCAGTCCGCCCCTGAGTCAAATCAATAATATTGTTAAATATTAAGGATCCGCAACTAAGCAAGACATAAGACACAGTGGCAAAGAACCATGGGAGAAACCAGGCTCAGTCAGGGGCCAGTTCTCCTCGGTTCAATAAACACTTGTGCATTACAAGTCAAAAATCAGATTGTGAACAAATTAATATTATTAAAATGTAAATTAAAAACGTCTTAGTCATACACATTTTTTACTAAGATATGTACACTTTCACATTTCTGTGAGGTCCATTAAGTCAAGAACAAACGACAATAAAATGATTTAGGAATTTATATGAATAAATTGCAATCAAGTCGATAATTAAAATTCTGGCGGTATAGCTCTATTCAGGGAGTCCTCTGACCTTTCATGAGCACCATAAAGTGGCAGAGAGTCAGAGGACAGAAGCAGCATTACGGAATGGAATAGCGTTAGCAGCATCTTGACTACTTGGCCTGACAGAACTGACGCTGATGCTCAATAAATACAGTATATATCAATCTTGGTTAAATGTTTTGACAAACTGCAGCAGATGCACAACATACAGTATATCAAACTATGCCTGATTAATTGACTATGTTTAGACATAAGATAAGCAACAATAAACCAGATGCAATTAACACATGGTCACATAAGGTCAACCTTAGGAGGAGTTACAATCATCGTACCAAGAATTAAGGCTGCCTGTAAACGTTGTTTAAGTGCATGGAGGAACCTTGGTGCTCCAGACGGCTTGATCGGCTGATAAGCGACCACAGATTGCAGCTGCTAGCAGTAGCTCTGGACTGATTTGCTGCTCGGTTAAGGTGCAAAGAAAAACACCAGCCCTGGCCTGCAAGTATGTTGGCTTTAAAATCTGGAGCATGTTTGCTTTACTGGTGCAAGCTCGGACACTGGTTCGCATTCCACTGACCCCCACTTCACTGTTTTCACAGGAAATAAACAGAGGCTTGCTGCGGCAGCGTTATCACTCCCGGTCTGTTTGGAGTGGAACCAAGAGCTACAAATCTGCAGAGCAGCCCAGTGGTGGGCGAGGGTGAAATAACTCATCAGGTAATGTGCACAGTCGTTTTCAAGGGGTGACTGAGTAAAGGTGGCTGTATTAAGTGTGAAGGGAATCAAGGCCAAGTGTGCAATCACCCTCTGATTAGACTGATCTGATTTTCCTCCACAAGTGGGGAAAAAAGCATTCTACATTTCTGAAGCAGCATGTCATTCTGAATGTGCAGAGCTGCCTTCAAAACAGGCAAATCTTACATAGTAACAGTGGCAAGCAATTACCAAGTATGGTAAGAGCTCGGTACTAGTTCATTTACATCTTTAAAGTCAGCATGAAATTCATTCATGTTTAAGTTGTAGTTTTTTTTACTTGTAATTTTTTATAAAAATTTCATAACTCCACTTTCTGGTGAAACAACTAAAATCTACCAAGCTGAGATAAGCAAAAAGCTTTAATTAGTATATTTTTTCAGCAGAGACACAGGTTTTACTCTGTTTCAGAAATCTTCCTTATACCCTATAGTGCGCTATTTTAAAGGAGTAGTTCACTTTTTAAAAATAACTTTTGCTGACAATTTACTCACCCCCATGTCATCCAAGATATCCATGTCATTCTTTCTTCAGTTGAACAGAAATTAAGGTTTTTGATGAAAACATTCAAGGATTTTTCTCCATATAATAGACTTCAATGTGAACCAAACAGTTCAAGGTCCAAAAGACCGTTTCACTGCAAACTGCAAACTGTTTAAAGGGCTTTAAACAATTTCAGGCGATGAATAAGGGTCTTATCAAGCGAAACGATCACTCATTTAAAAAAATAACAAAGTTTAAGTTTTATAAGCTCAAATGCTCACCTTGCTCTGTTCTGTGATGCATGTTCGTGACTCTCCTGTTTGAACTTGTTTATCAAAATTAACAAATCTTTTTTCATGTAATTTGGTTCATTCAATGAACGAAATGAACAAATTGATTTTGATGACTGTTTGATGAGTCACAAACGCACATCACAGAACAAAGCAAGGTCAGCATTTGAACTTATACAACTTAAACTTTTATATTTTTTTTTAAATTACTGATCGTTTCGCTTGATAAGAACCTTTTATTCATCGTCTGAAATCGTTTAAAGCCCTTTGAACAGTTTGCACTGAAACTACTTTTGGACTTTGAACCGTTTGGTTCCCATTGAAGTCCATTATTTGGAGAAAAATCATGGAATGTTTTCTTCAAAAACCTTAATTTCTGTTCGACTGAAGAAAGAATGACATGGATATCTTGTATGACATGGGGGTGAGTAAATTATTAACAAAAGTTTTTTTTTTTTTTTTTTTTTTTTTTTTTTAAAGTGAACTACTCCTTTAAAGGGATACTCCACTTCTTTTGGATATACAGTAGGCTCATTTTACCACTCCCCAGAGTTAAAAAGTTTAGTTTTACCATTTTCGAATCCATTCAGATGGTTTTCTGATATTTAGAAGAATATCAACCAGACAGTTTCTGGTCCCATTGACTTCCATAGTAGGAAAAAAAATATACTATGGAAGTCAATGAGACCAGAAACTGTCTGTTTACTGATATTCTTCTAAATATCAGAAAATCGGCTGAATACATTCGAAAATGGTAAAACCCAACTGTTTAACTCTGGGGAGTGGTAAAATGAGCCTATATCCAAAAAGTGGAGTATCCCTTTAAGGGGCAACTATTTGTAATGTTGTAGTGGAAGTTACCATGTGTGCTCATTAAATCCCATAATGCACCGCAATGATAAATGTATGACCAATGGACCAATGCACTGTGAGGGTCTAGCCGAAGTTGGTGTCCACAGTGTCTAAATTCACTTACTTACTTGTCACTCCTTCAAGTGGACTTTGGTATATTAGTGAATAATATGGAATAGTGAGTGAGAGTATTGGTGGTGATTTCAGATGCAGTCCTTGTTTTTCCACTGTTTCCGACAGGTGTTTCCATTGGGAGCTCTTTCTCTCTCATTCATATCTTTCTCTGTATTCCAGTTTCACTTTGGTATTTTGGAGAATTTTTGTGGTTAATCAAGTCAAGGAGATTTTGTTGTTGATTGTTTGGAGTTTTCTAGGTGTACACTGCCGCTTGCCAACCCACAGTCTCACACACAAACACACATAGGCCTACATACTGAGATTTCTCATTAGGTCCATGGCTCCCTGCACACTCACATTGTCGATGTGTACAGAGTTAATGGATCAGATTAGAGGAGAGCTGTACAGTAATATCTGCCGCCTCAGCTGTAACACTGTGGTAACCCAGCGAACCTCATTAGTTCTGTCCCTGAAAGGCAGACCATTCGCATTTCAGTCTCAATGTGGGAACAATTTAGCCATCTAATTGGATAGATCAACGAGGGTGCCGTCACCAGCTATATATATATATATTTTTTAAAGCATTCTGCATTTCATTATCTCTGTTATTCAAACTCTTTGGATGATTTTAGCTCCAGCTTTGAAATATCTTAACTTCAGCAATATGAACATTTAAACATTTTCTTGATTTCCCTACAATGGACAAAAAGATATGTGCATGCCAACTGCTATCAGCAGAGCAACATTTCAGAAAGATGAGTCCTTGTATCTGGTTACCTTTCTAAATCATAAAGTAAACTATTTTCTGTTTGTATTTATGTAGACGGACTGGAGATGTTTTCGCAGCGGGATGGTTTGGCAACGCTGGGAATCCCTAGTGAGGGAGAAATAAAAATGACGGGTAGCTGAGAGAGGAATGAAGTCTTATTTGGCAAGAGACTCACAACCACCCACCCACCCACATACAGAAGAACAAGGACCCAGTTGGCTGAAGTTTCTGATAAACCACTGCAGTGTGGGAAAGCTCATCACTCATCTTCAAATGGTTATCAGAAGAGGGAAAAGAACTGCACACTCTGGGAGTCTGTTTCTGAAAAACTTCCAGTAGATACAGAGGAACCTGTGCCTGAACTTAACATGCATTACGCTGCCACTCAAAGGTTTGGGTTCAATAAGATTTTTTTTAAGCAGCACAACTTTTTTCAAAATTGATAATATTAAAGAAATGTTACTTGAGCAGCAGATTTGCATATTAGAATGATTTCTGAATAATCATGATTCATTCGAACACCAAAGACTGTATTGGCTGCAGAAAATTCAGCTTTGCCATTTGCATGAATAAATTACATTTAAAGAGATAGTTCACTTTGAAATTAATTTTTGATATGCTTTAGCAGCGCAGTCTCATCCCAAGACGTCATATAACTGACGTCTTGGGACGTCTTTCGACCATACGTCAACATCCGCCGTTCTAGGGTACCTTTAATGTCGGTTAGATGACGTTCATCGGATCCTAACCCTACTCCAGACCTAAACCTACCCCGTCACCTAACTGACGTTAAAGGTAAAGCGTCAGTTGTATGACGTCCCAGGATCGTCATGTAACTAACGTTAAAGGGTACCCTAAAATGGCGGCTGTTGACGTATGGTATGCATCCAAGATGTAGGTGTCTTTGTTTACACAGTATTTTCAATTTTTTTATTTTTCGGTTAAACCGTTGTTGTCTATCAGTCATATAATGCCGGTTTAGGGGGTCCACCCTGGGTTTACCTCAAAGAGCATGCACAGAGAAGTCAAAATTAAACATGATTTAATGACTCGTAAATGTAAGTACACATTGATGGCCTAAGACACTAAACGAGTGATTACTGTGAGAAAACAAACAGTATTTATATCGTTTTTACCTTGTGTTACCACTGCCACGTCCAACTGATCTGAAGGCACGGGCGCTTCGGTCTGCCGCGCATGCGCTGGAAGTGATTGCTTGCGCATGTACGTCACTCATTGTTTACAAAAAGATTTCGGAAAGAGTTTTTAAAGAACTATTCCTTTTAAATGAGTTATTTGAAATGGTAATAATATTTCACAATATTACTGTTTTCACTGTATTACTATAATCAGTCAGTCAGTCTTTAATGCTCCAAGTGATAGTATGTTTAAGTAAGTTAATCATTCAATAAACCGTTTCAAAAACACTGATTCGTTCAGGAATACCACTTATGTGTGATGGCTAGATTTTGCTTTGTTTGGAACTATTTTCATTGGTGGAGCAAAAAGTAAGCTGGTAATATTTTTTAAAGCAACATTCTGCTCTTCTTGTTTATCAAACTCTGAGTTGGGGGTAATGCATACATGAGCTATGTAATAACATGAGTTATGTAATCAGATTATTTTTTTCAAGTAACTGTAACATTACTTTTTCATTTACAATAAGTTACCTTTTTTAAATAAGTAATGAAAGTTACTTTTGTTTTCCCATTTATAGACGCCTCTCCTGTCCCCATGTTGAGAGAAATCAGGAGTCAGTGCAGAGGCGTTGTCTGTGCTGTACATCCCTCACAATTAATTAAAACAGTGCAATGCAAACTTGTATATATTACACAAACCAGCAATAATTAATTTGATATTAATATATAATATACTTTGTTTTTAATCTCACTTTATTAACCATTGTCTGCTGACCTTCCATTATCTAATTCAACCGTACGAAGCAAAAAAATACTTTAGATAAACATTCAATTTGTGTACATTTGCCAAAAATGTTACTTTTGTTATTAAAAACAGACAAGCAAGCCCAGCTCAAGTGAGAAAAAGTAACGCAACACATTACTTACCGTAAAAAAGTTACTTTTTTCAGAGTAATGAAATATTTAATGCATTCTAAAAGTAACTTTCCCCAACACTGATTAATCAATTGTATCAAACTCTCTCTGTCTATTGATTCAGCATGTCTAGCTGTAAAAAAAAAAAAAAAAAAAAACAACAACTTTGATTTAAAAAAGTAATAATAATGAAACTTTTTTTATTGACTGCTGAATCAGAACAAAGAGAAAGACAGTCCTTGTTACTAAGCATTTTGGGAGGAGGATGGGTTTCTTTCATTGCTCTAAGGGAGTATTTGGCTGAACATTTGGGTGTTCAGGCCTCAAGTACAGTGAAACTGTCTGAGACAACAATTTTGATCAAAAAGCTCAGATTTGAACCTAAACTGATTGGCTTTCACTGAAACCAGAGAGCTCCAGCTGAATAACTACTTGGCGTCTTCTATTGAAACCCATTAAGAAGAAACTGAACGTGTTACTGTTCCTGTTTTTCTTGTCACTGCTGGACCTCTAATACTGCTGTAATCTTGTTAAATTGTTCCTTTTCTCGTTATCGTGCTCTCCTCTGGAGTTTTAGTCATAGCTTATTTTCCTGAGAGACTTTGAAATATGATTTTCAGAGGAGTGAAGCATTCAGATTGTAGTATTAATCAGACTCAATTCTGAGATTAGCGAAATCCCTTGTTAAAACAAATGACTGACCTCAGCCGATTGCAGACTCTCATTGTTTTCCATCAGACAACAGGGAGAAAGCCTCCGACCTTCGCTCCGCTTTCTCCATCTTTTCCTCTATCTATCTCTCTATCGCTGACATCACAGTGGAAGCCTTTGACTTCCTGTTCCCTGGACGGCCTCAACTTCTGGAAATCTTGCGCTGAACTTTTGATGTCTTCCGCAGTTTTGGCATAGCTACAGGGTGTAGGTGATTGAGAAATCTCATCTCTGGTCACAAGAGACGCAGACATCATGAGTCCTGAGTTGTTTTTGTTGATAGGATCATGGAAAATGTGAATAATGTACAGTTTCAGATGGAGCTCTAATCAGAAGCCTCAGAGTCATCGTAGACTCGGCCTGCCGCACTAGACTAATTTCATTGAGATTTGTTTTGATTTGTTTTGATTTTTGTTTTGAGATTTTATCCACAAAAATGTGATATGTGAGGGAGAGGAGGGAAAAGAGAGTGAACGAGTTAGTGAGACGGACCCAGATGGATGCTATTTTTGATTTATGGGAAAACATTTCTGCTTTTTACCTTACTGCAAAGAACCAGATTACAACAGAACAAACCCCAAGTACTCAGATAACATCGCAGAGTAATCCCAATCTGGCAAGGGCACCGAACAAAAGAAAGAGGGAAAGACAGGCGTACAGAAAGAAAGAGAGCAAAAACAAGAAGGCCAAGAGAGAATTATTGGGGGAAATGGAGAGATAGGGAAAGAGAAGTAGTTTTAAAAGAAAAGAATAAAAGATGACACTATGAAAAGATGTAATGTTGCAGGTATGCTTGTCATCACTTCATAGGATGGATGTTCAAGCTCTCATAAAGTTATTATTCTTATGAGGACCTCTGCTGGAATAAACAGGTAATTCACCACAACATTTGACAAAACGTTATGAATAGGTTGCTTTAGAGTAATAGCCAGGAAATATCTGAAGATATTTCTTGATTTTAACATTAGCTTAATATGTTTCACACTGTTCAATTTGTCATGAGTTAGTAGGTCTAAGTAATCCTGGATTGTCAGGTTTTCGATATTCCACACACACACACGTTAACGTTCTCATTTGAATATGGATGTAGCCTACAGTACACAAAATATCTGTTCTGTTTGTTTTAATTATTCAAAGACACTACAAAAATAATAATCCCTTCATAACTCCAGTAAATTAAGTTGCGTCCTCTTTTTAACCGCTTCCCATAGATGCTGAATCTAAACACTGTCGACACTTTACATTGCACATTAATATTTAATTAGTAATTTATCTATGACCATTTTTGATTGATCGGTTAAACAACTCACTGTAACATTCTAGCACTGCATTTGTTTTACATTAAATATGCAATTCAAGTACTGACCTACTGTACCTAAAGAAATACAAATGTGGGAAAAAATGGGCTATACCTGTAGACATTAACCTAGAGTTCACCCAAAGATAAAAATTATGTCTGTAATTACTCAACCTCATGTTGTTCCAAACCTGTAAGACCTTCGTTCATCTTCGGAAAACAAATTAAGATTTTTTTGATGAAATCTCAAGCTTTTCTGATCCCTGCATAGACAGCAATGTCATTGCAACTTTTAAGGCCCAGAAAGGTAGAAAAGGGTTTGTAGCAAGATGGTAGAAAACTGTTCATTTCTTGTCTATTACCATCCACTGCTGCACCAACGACGGAAATAAGCAATATTTCATACAATAGCTAAATATGTGGGAGAGCGTTGCTATAATGTGACGATATTTTATTGCAATAGGTAGAACTTCATTGTAAATTGCAAATCAAAACTACTGTATTAGCACATTATTTGTACTTGAAAGGGTTAAATGATAATATGGTTATGGTTACACTTAAAATAGTTACAAAATAGTTATATGTGTAGCCAGCATATATGTAAAATGTTATCTGAGAAAAGAAAAGGAGAGGGAGAGAGTAAGGGACAAAGAAAAGATGAGGCAAAGAAAGAGTGAGAGAGCCTGAGTATAAAGAGACAGAGCAACAGTTGCAATATTATTTTATCCCTTCCTTGACATTGTGACTGTAAACCAAATGTGAGACGTTCAAATTGACAAATCAGATAATGTCAACTTCCCCCATCGTACTAAATGTTTGACAATTCGTAGACTCCAGATGTACACACATTTTGGCTTAAAGGGGGAGTTGACTGCGATTTCACTTTTTTCATTTTAAATAGTGTGTAATGTTGCTGTTGGTGCATGAACAGTATCTGCAAAGTTGCAGCGCTGAAAGTTCAGTGTAAGCAGAGATATCATCTTTTAAAAATCAGGAAGTATAATTGCCTACAAAAACGATCTCGACTTTGGACTACAGCTGGGTTATGGTACATCACTAACCCACACATTTGCATCAACCCCTCCCTCAGAATATGCAGAAAATGGCATGTGCATATTTCCTGAGGCACGTCGAGTGAGTTGTGTATGCGTGTTCACCCAGCTGTCATGTCTTCTGTGTTTCAGGCTTCCCACGGATGCTATCTTCGTCAACAATGGATTCAATTTATGTTTGATTATGTTCCTGAAAATGACGATCGTAATCTAGCGAGTTCAACACTGGATTCAACAAGAAACTGTTACTAAAACATGAAGCAGATCCAACTCTAAAACGAGGCAGCAGTTGTTGTGCCACAACCTGTAAGTAGGCTAAGACTTAATCATTTTAAATGTATTTGCATGTATAATTCCAGATGTAGCCTTGTGTTTTTTTGTTTGTTTGTTTTTTTAATGCCAGCACTGGCTTTAGCCACTAGGCTACTAGTTATGCTAGTATTTTGTGTGTACAACAAACGCGTACAAACATTATGGACCTGAATTTTGTATATGTACTAATGTTGCAAATGTATTTTTCATGTCCTATATGCTTTATGACGTTATTTTTGATTTGATCAAGAACGTAAACTTGCCAACGCCGTTTGTGTTTAACATTAGTAGCCAGTCAGTTACTATCGTTGCCAGTCAGATGCTATTGTGTTAAACAAACGTGTATATGGTTAAAAAATTTAGCAAATTATCATTCAGAAACGGTTAGTAAGAGCCGTGTGTGGTGAGGTTCTGCTTGACTCGAATCATTCGCGGCTTCTTCGGCCTGCATTCTGCCTCACTGATTAGGGGGTAGAAACAGTAAAAGCAAATGTCTTTTTAAAACTTACAGTTAAAATAGTCCATGTGACTACAGTGGTTTAAATTTAATGTTATAAAGCTTTGAGAATATTTTGTGCGCAAAAACCCTAAAAAACTTTATTTAACAATTTCTTCTCTTCCGTGTCAGATCTCCTACGCTATTCACGTAATAAACACAATACAACGATTCTCAGGTTGTACGCTTGTCACGTGAGCACCACGACACATGCGCGATGCTGACACAGGAGCTAGCCAATAGGGAGGCGGCGTCCTGACATCAAAGCCAGAAGCCCTGCACTGTTTACATTATGTCAACAGCATAGGAGAATGACATGGAATTTTAACGATGTCTTTACTACCTTTCTGGGCCTTGAAAGTTGGAATGTCTATGGAGGGATCAGAAAGCTTTTGGATTTCATCAAAAATATTTTTATTTGTGTTCCGAAGATGAACTAGAACTATGAAGATGACATGGTCTTGTGGGTTTGGAACGACATGGGGTTGAGTTATTAATGACAGAATTTTCATTTTTGTGTGAACTATCCCTTGAAGTTGGAAAAAGTAACTTTTGAAAGTAATGCATTACATAATTGCATTAATTCCTAGAAAAGTAACTAATTGCAGTAACCAAAGTACAAATTCAAAGTAGGAAATACAAATTCACACCTGTAAGATTAATAAAATGAGATTAAATTCATTCATAAATTATATGGGTTATTTATAATGCTTTATTTGGTTGTGTATTTTTGCATTGAGTTTGCATTTCACCGTCTTTATTGATTTTGAGAAATACTGAAAACAAGCATCTTTCTTACGCGCCTTTGAGCTATCTCTCAATGGGGAGTCAGTCAATAAAAGGGAAAACAAAGTCATTTATTTTTGGACAGTAGGCTAACTTAAAAAATTGTCTGAATAGCTTACTTGTGTTACTTGAATACGTTACCTAGAGTTAAATTAAATTTGTAATAAAATTACATTTCAAAGTGTTAATAAAACAAAGGTCATTGGAGTAAATTTTACAAGAAATACTATTCTTTTTTCAATCTGTGTAATTCGTTGTAATTTATTTATAGTACTTTCTGAGAGACATTTTTTTCAGGGAGTGAGAGTAGTGGAGTTTACTTCAGATAAACTCAGGAATTTGATAGACAGCATGGCAGCAGTTTGGAGAGAGCAGAGGAGCAGGTTTCACACACTTACAGTAGAGCCTTTGTTTAAGACATTATTATTGTTTTTACTGAAGCTCTACCACAGGGAGCTGAAACACACCCTACCATACAGAGTGGTGATGAGTGTAAATTTGAGAACTGTCAATATTGATTTTGCAAAGCAGACATTGATTTGTCATGACTTTGAGAACCTGATGTGGATTTCATCTCTGTTTTTTTTGTTTTTCATCATACACACGTGTACAATGATAATAACAGGTTTCTGTTTTTCATTGTCCATTCCAATTAATGTAAACTCTGGATTATGATTCCTCTTAACATTTATGTGTGCTGTGAACAGTTAGCAATGTATTGACCAGATCAAAAATAATAAGAGTATATAACTGGAAAATAAGAGACCAAACTGGAAATACAGATTTAAGGAAAATATTTTTTACATATGTAGACTGCATGAAGATAAAAGTTGACGGAACAGTAAGGTCAGTGTTAAGTCAAATAAAATAGATGGTCGTAGAAATAAAGAATGAACAAAAAAAGTTTAATCTAATAAGAAATCCAGTATGAGGGGAAAATGATTTAGGCCTGAAATCAATCACATTTTGTTCATTCCAACATACGTTTGCAAGCAAACAATTCTGCATATAAAACACAGACAACACCCGACTCACACAGTATAAATTAATAAATGCATCCATCCATTTCTACAGTATTAAATAATGTTTATTATAAATCAATACATATTTATAAAAAAATTATATTTAAATCAATATAATCAATCGTGATACCTTTTTTATGATAATAGCATAACGTTCGCATCACAACAACATTGCAAACAACTGTCAAGAAACTACAGTGAAAATGTTAGAGCCTCAAATCGCTGGTTATTAGCCAAATGTATTTTAGCCAAACAATTTGAAATAACACAAGATAACAAATCCCTTTCATTACCCCTTCATGGGGCAATTGGAACGTGTGTGTTCGTGGGCGTGTGTGTGTGAGTGTGAGGGAGCAAGAAATTAACAGACTGTGTTGGTTGTAGCCTATCTCGAGCCTGTCAAGCAGTGAACAAAATCGTTGATGACGTGTGCTGGAACTTCCCTTGCTTGTGCACCCACTTTCAGGGTCAAATGGCAAAGTTTAGTAGCTGCATACTAGGTATTAAATTACAAGATGGCCATCATGACTCTGTTCTGTGAGGATAGTTTGATGCTGCCTTCACTGATTACACCATTGACGTTCAGAGGAGATGACAGTCTATGATTGAGCTGAGAACCTCCTGTTGACCTTGTTGTGTCCTTGATGGAGTTAGTCTCCTGGGGTCTCTACTTTAAGAACCCTTGTCCATCTCTCCCTGTACAGCAGAGCTTTGGCCCTCCTTTCTCAGCTCTAATCAGGTCTGTTTCAGTCCCGTGGCTGAGATCCCTCAGTAATGAACCACAACTAATTGGACAGATGCAATCACCGTGACAATCGGGTCGTCATGGATACCAGGTTACCAGGGCCTGATATTTGATAAATAGGTGGGAATGAAACACAGGCTAGAGCAGTGATATGTCAGACACATAATCATGTTTGTGCGATTTGAAAACATATGAAAGTCTAGAACATGCATGTCGACATTTGCACACTCTTGCCTTACTCAGACTTAACAAAAAGAGGGATGGTATTACAGAGAAAATTAACGTGATGGTCCAGTGTTGTATCATGTAGTGAACATTTCTTAAATCTATAAACACAGCTTTGAGATGTGGGCTAAAACTTTTTTTTTTAAGAATTTGTGCCAGAATGCTGCCAGGAACTGTTCAATTGTTTAGCAGGTGTTGAAAATTGATTCTGCTGACTGGGGCCTTATAGTATATGTTGTTCAAGCCAATCAAAATAGCTTTTTTGTAAAACAGTTAGCACTATGCTAAGCTAGTAGTTAAAGCAGATAGCCTGCTAGCAAAGTCAAACTGACAACTAAAGGAAGTAAAATCTTTAATTTGACCATTTTTAGATTCAGTAATATAATTTAAAAGACATGACTTAAAGCCGCAGTCCGTAGCTTTTTTGGGGTTTAAAATTATCCAAAATACATATTTGAGAAAATACATGACCAGCCAGTGTTCAGAACTTGCTTGCCTTAGCTTGATACAAAATGGTAAGTTTGTAATAATGTTTTTATTTCCAGTGGTACTGGTGGATTTTCGGGGAAGATTCGAACATGTCTTTGTGTCATTACGTCACATCTGTACACATAAAGAAAGAGTCTCGGCTAGTAGGCTATATCGAGTCAATACGTCACATCTGTACACATAAAGAAGAGTCTCGGCTAGTCGGCTATATTGAGTCATTATGTCACATCTGTACACATAAAGAAGAGTCTCAGCTAGTAGGCTATATTGAGTCATTATGTCACATCTGTACACAAAAGAAGAGTCTCGGTTAGTAGGCTATATTGAGTCATTACGTCACATCTGTACACATAAAGAAGAGTCTCGGCTAGTAGGCTATATTGAGTCATTACGTCACATCTGTACACATAAAGGAGAGTCTCGGCTAGTAGGCTATATTGAGTCATCATGTCACATCTGCACACATAAAGAAGAGTCTCGGCTAGAAGGCTATATTGAGTCATTACGTTACATCTGCACACATAAAGAAGAGTCTCGGCTACTAGGCTATATTGAGTCATTTTATGTCACATCTGTACACAATGAAGAGTCTTGGCTAGTAGGCTATATTGAGTCATTTTACGTCACATCTGTACACATAAAGAAGAATCTCGGCTAGAAGGCTATATTGAGTCATTACATCACATCTGTACACATAAAGAAGAGTCTCGGCTAGTAGGCTATATTGAGTCAATACGTCACATCTGTACACATAAAGAAAGAGTCTCGGCTAGTCGGCTATATTGAGTCATTATGTCACATCTGTACACATAAAGAAGAGTCTCAGCTAGTAGGCTATATTGAGTCATTATGTCACATCTGTACACAAAGAAGAGTCTCGGCTAGTAGGCTATATTGAGTCATTACGTCACATCTTGTACACATAAAGAAGAGTCTTGGCTAGTAGGCTATATTGAGTCATTACGTCACATCTGTACACATAAAAGAAGAGTCTCGGCTAGTAGGCTATATTGAGTCATCATGTCACATCTGCACACATAAAGAAGAGTCTCGGCTAGAAGGCTATATTGAGTCATTACGTCACATCTGCACACATAAAGAAGAGTCTCGGCTACGTAGGCTATATTGAGTCATTTTATGTCACATCTGTACACATGAAAGAGTCTTGGCTAGTAGGCTATATTGAGTCATTTTACGTCACATCTGTACACATAAAGAAGAGTCTCGGCTAGTAGGCTATATTGAGTCATTACGTCACATCTGTACACATGAAGAAGAGTCTCGGCTAGTAGGCTATATTGAGTCATTACGTCACATCTGTACACATAAAGAAAAGTCTGGGCTAGTAGGCTATATTGAGTCATTACGTCACATCTGTACACATAAAGAAGAGTCTCGGCTAGTAGGCTATATTGAGTCATCACGTCACATCTGCACACATAAAGAAGAGTCTTGGCTAGAAGGCTATATTGAGTCATTACGTCACATCTGCACACATAAAGAAGAGTCTCGGCTAGTAGGCTATATCGAGTCAATACGTCACATCTGTACACATAAAGAAGAGTCTCGGCTAGTAGGCTATATTGAGTCATTATGTCACATCTGTACACATAAAGAAGAATCTCGGCTAGAAGGCTATATTGAGTCATTACATAACATCTGTACACATAAAGAAGAATCTCGGCTAGAAGGCTATATTGAGTCATTACATAACATCTGCACACATAAAGAAGAGTCTCGGCTAGTAGGCTATATTGAGTCATTACATAACATCTGCACACATAAAGAAGAGTCTCGGCTAGAAGGCTATATTGAGTCATTACGTCACATCTGCACACATAAAGAAGAGTCTCGGCTATTAGGCTATATTGAGTCATTTTATGTCACATCTGTACACATGAAGAGTCTTGGCTAGTAGGCTATATTGAGTCATCATGTCACATCTGCACACATAAAGAAGAGTCTCGGCCAGAAGGCTATATTGAGTCATTACGTCACATCTGCACACATAAAGAAGAGTCTCGGCTACTAGGCTATATTGAGTCATTTTATGTCACATCTGTACACATGAAGAGTCTTGGCTAGTAGGCTATATTGAGTCATTTTACGTCACATCTGTACACATAAAGAAGAGTCTCGGCTAGTAGGCTATATTGAGTCATTACGTCACATCTGTACACATAGAAGAGTCTCGGCTAGTAGGCTATATTGAGTCATTACGTCACATCTGTACACATAAAGAAAAGTCTGGGCTAGTAGGCTATATTGAGTCATTACGTCACATCTGTACACATAAAGAAGAGTCTCGGCTAGTAGGCTATATTGAGTCATCATGTCACATCTGCACACATAAAGAAGAGTCTCGGCTAGAAGGCTATATTGAGTCATTACGTCACATCTGCACACATAAAGAAGAGTCTCGGCTAGTAGGCTATATCGAGTCAATACGTCACATCTGTACACATAAAGAAAGAGTCTCGGCTAGTAGGCTATATTGAGTCATTATGTCACATCTGTACACATAAAGAAGAATCTCGGCTAGAAGGCTATATTGAGTCATTACATCACATCTGTACACATAAAGAAGAATCTCGGCTAGAAGGCTATATTGAGTCATTACATAACATCTGCACACATAAAGAAGAAGTCTCGGCTAGTAGGCTATATTGAGTCATTACGTCACATCTGCACACATAAAGAAGAGTCTCAGCTAGAAGGCTATATTGAGTCATTACGTCACATCTGTACACATAAAGAAGAGTCTCGGCTAGTAGGCTATTTTGTGTGTGAAGAAGTTGGAGGTGAAGATTGAATGAAAATAGTCCAGTCCCCCATGCTGAAGCTGTTTTAAATGTTTTAATATTTAATAAAGACAATCTAATAATTTTCTTGTGTCTGGCCTCATGGTATTCCCTGGTGTAGCTCCTCAGAGTGGTAGTTGCTACGGTGGTGGTCCCTCCCCACCCCTGGCCTGTGACATCAAGTGTTAGTCTTCTGGCGTAAATTCACTTCATACGGCCGTCGATTTGGACAAAGGCCGATCTGTCCTCGAAGAGAGCGCCCCAACCTGACTTGAGTGGCTTTTGCCCTGCTTTTGCCCTTTTTCTGCTGTGGTTGTCCGAGCGTTTCCGGGCGCCCTGGCGTCATTGCGAAAGCTGGCTGGGCGGAGCTGGACGCTGTGAAGTGGCTTGTGCAGGAGGCTGGGAACGTCAGCCTGCAGTGGAACTAGAGCGTCACGGCAGAAACAAGTTTATGGCCTGCGTGGTCTTCTGTACTTCGGAGAAGTGGTCACTGATCCCGTTCACTGCTGGGCTCAAGGGATGGAGCGCTGTGTTGAGAAATGTGGTGCGCTCAAATTCCCTGTCAGCAAGCATCATCCAGAGGTGCCTCTCTGTAACAGTCCATTTGCATTTCAGTGCAACAATGCAACAATGCATTTCCCTATGGCCTGTGCTGCAGACTTGGTAGCGCAAAGGGATATGGAATCGTGCTTCTCAGGTCCTTGACAGCGGCTGGATCCCGTCCTCTCGTCCCACTCATGAAGAAGATCTGAAGCACAGTCATCGATGTGTCCACTGGACCATGTTCACAATGAGGCCATGCCTCTAGTAGCATGAGCCCTGATGCCCAAAGGACACCGTGACCGCCTGCAGCCGTCTGAGTCTGTTAGGCGCGGGCTCCATGCAACGACAGCGAGGGGCCGTAGCTGGCGGCTGGTCTGCTAGCTGCTGCACTGCATTGACAATGAATGCAAAAATAAGGATAATTTTTTGGCTTCAATATCTCGAAAAGATGAATTTTTCCTGTAGCGTAAGCTAACGTATGCATTACAAGAAAACCTCTCGTAAGAGAACTATGGTTATATTTGTCTGAAAAAAGATTGTCATATACACCTAGGATGGCTTCAGGGTGATTAAGTCATGGGCTAATTTTCTTTTTTGGGTGAACTATTACCTTTAATAATTTAGAAATAGTTATCCAAATAACTAGTAGTTATTTTAGAAGGATGTATTAACACTTGAGTCTTTACTACAGGGTTGCCATTACCATTTATTATAAATGATGCATGTTATGTTAATAATAAACTTGTAGTTCTCTGGGAGGTATGAAAAAATAGTAGTTACTCGATTAGCTAATAGTGAGCTTCCGCATTTAACTGAGCGCTATTACTTACTAATTTGTTAATCAGAGGTCCTAGTTAGTTAATAGTAGTAACTAGAATGATAATACTAGTGTGTTACTTATTTGTTTCTGTGTAGTTATTCATTAATGAAGGAACAGTATTCTAAACTGTTACCAATATAATTTGTGAGTGTCTTCCACAGAAGAAAGTATGCTGGTTTGAAACTACATGAGTGTTAGTAAATGATGGCCAGTCTAATTTTCTGAGTGAACCATCCCTTTTAAAATGAGATGCACAGTAAATAATTTTTCTATCATTTATAATCAGGCACAGAACAATCTTTGGTCTCTTGTGAACCTAGTACTCAAGACGAATAAGTGAACGTGTTTCTTTAACATGTCTTTCCATCTGTTCCCTCAGGCCTGCTTTCCCAGGGAAATATGATGAAGGGAACAAAAATAAAGTGAAATGAAAAACAGAAGAATAAAAGAACTACAGCTCGGAGAGCTCAACACAAACTGTTCCTACTGCGCTGCTATCACGGCCTACTGTTCTACCACCTCAGGACACTGCGAGAGAGAAAGAGGGCAAGAAAGGAGAGAAGGTAAGAGACTTTGACAAGGACATGCCGATTCCACCCAAGAGAACAATGCTGGAAGAAAGAAAAGCGAATAAGAGATTGGATAACAGAGTTCCAGCAGAGAGAATAAATGAAGAATTTAGGTAAAGTGTTGACTTTTTACTCAACAATTTCTTGGTTAGAAATGAAGAAGGGAGACCAGAAGCAGAGTTTATATTGATGTAGTGAAACGATGTGTGTGTGCAAGAGATTAAGTATGTGGTTTCGACACCAAACGGACCTGCAAAAATTATTGTTTTCAAACAAGTTTCCCACTCACCCACCCCTTTTGCCATTGGTCAATCAAATGGTTGGCCCCACTCTTAACTCATGCTATTGGTTGAGTCATACAGTAGTTGCTGTGTTGGACTGGTTGGAATTCTCAAAAAATATATAAATAAATAAATAAATAAATGTTTTGACAGAATTTAGAGAAGTCAGCCTAACAACGGTTTATTAAGTCTTTTTTTATTCCAAGGCTCCCACTGTTCACAACAAATTGAAAGATTAAAATAAGTAACTAGTTATAATTAAAATGACTTTCATTTGTTTTTAGAATTCCAGGAGTTTGGACATGAATAAAAATAAGAAACATCTTGATTTTTAATTGTTTTAGCTTATTTTAAATCTTGTTTTGGTTTTAAATCAATTTTAAATTTTAAATAATTTTAGGTCATCATAAAACATCTTGGAAGTTTGCTACTGTAGGTCCCCTGGACCCTGGTTGATTCCACTGCTTTAGAGTAAAGTTTACTAACAGAATTTTTTTTTTTTTTTCTAAAAACCTTTTAAAAGTAGGATTGGTTTGCAATTTGTTGAGTATGCCTTTTCCCCTTCAACGTCATTTGTCTTAAACAGGTGCATTCAGAATAGTGTAATGTTATGGGTGTATCAGGAAGCTTCAAGTCTCATTCCACAGTCAAGGAAACACAAACCATTAGACAACACTGTCTTTCAGAAACCAGACAATACCCTTTTCATCAGTGAACAATGTGTGTCTGCTGCGTGTCTGCACATATTTGCTGAC
Source organism: Hybognathus amarus (assembly GCA_030378365.1). Classification (NCBI taxonomy): domain Eukaryota; kingdom Metazoa; phylum Chordata; class Actinopteri; order Cypriniformes; family Leuciscidae; genus Hybognathus; species Hybognathus amarus. The sequence goes on along the minus strand of JAQIUQ010006954.1, from coordinate 83,245 downwards.
AGGCAGGCACACCTCTGCAGGTAAATTGCATTTTCTTTTTTTTGCCACCCCGTTGGCAGCTTCTATCAAGTGTATGTCCGTTATTGCAACACTTGGCACAATTCAAATAAAAAACACTATAAAAAAGTATATTGGCAGGTGAAACTTGGTTATGTTCTTAAAGGGGTCATATAGTGCCATTTTCTCACAAGTTAATTTGATTATTTAGGGTCTAAATGAAAAGTTAATTAGTAATAAAAGTTAATAGTAATATTCTATTATTAAAAATTCGTATTAATATTTTAAGATAACACTAAATTTACCTGGTCAAAAACAACTGTTTTCAGCACGCCGTTTCAGTGCATATGCCTTTAAATGATAATGAGCTTCGCTCACTCCGCCCTCTCTGTTCCTTATGCATTTTGACAACAGTTGAGGGTATATTTTGGAGAAAGAATGGCAGCGGGAGTCTCTGAGTACACATCTGCAATCGTCTCATTATAAACTGGAGTCGGACCCAGAACAAGATGGCGGCCCGAAAAAAGTTTGACAATTAAGGTTCGATCAAGGCATTTCTGAATGGTTGCTTAACATAATGTCACTTGGATCTATCTTTGAATGTAACGTTACTGGCAGGGTAACGTTAGAGTAACTTAGTGAGATGTCCAACGCTATGTTTATGGATGTACTGTATATGTACTCAGTTTGTAATAACACAACCATAACGCGTTGTTTATTATACCCGTGGGATTATGAATTATATCGAGAACGTCGTATATAGAAAACAAGCCGTAATGTACCCTAAGAGTAAACCATAGCCGCATTCATCGTGAAGCGTGCAAGCGATTTAAATAAAGGTTAATGCAATTTTACACTCACTTCTTCTGGAGGTGCAGCAGGGACATGAGTAGTTGGTACCGCTTTTTTTTTCAGGAGCAGCTTCTTAGCAAAACCAGCTTTATACTGACCCTCGTTTATAAAGCAGTCTGGTGAGAAATGATTTCCGAATCGCGCAGAAATGAAAGCATTGAGTTTGATTGAGTTTGAAAACAAAACTCAGCCACTGTGTATTCAGCGCTTCGGATTTAGGAACATCAAAATGACTGGTGTGTTCGTTATTACACCCAAGAACAGAACACCTCAATCGCTTAGACGCCATTCTACTTCAGCGTATCAACAATAGCGGGCTATGATGGCAGCTTGCTCAGGGCAGGGAAACGTTGCTGTCAATCAACAATAGTGGGAGGGGCGTCCGACTGTGTGACATCACACGGCTTGATTTGAGTCAGGGAAAACATATAAGGAGATTAAAACGAAAACACTGATAGATTTGTATGATGGTTGTGTACAGGCACTGCCAACACAAATTTCAGTACATTCAACTTGAAAAAGTGCATGTACACTTTAATACTTTTGATGTTGTGAGATTTCCTTTAGGCAACAAACTGACACTGTTGTAATTCTCAGAGGCAATTTAAATGCAAAAAACAAAAAACAAAAAAAACAATTCAGTTTATATCTTTATGAGAAATAGTGGGCTCCAGAGACGGTATACATGTTAACGTTTTCAGCACTCTGAGGACAGTCCATGGTACATTCCTGCCCTTGAGATTCATTCAATGTAAACTTTCAGAACATTTGTATCAAAGCCGCAATGCATGCAGACACAAAGGAGGGAATTAAGTTCTAATCATAAAGTTGTCATCGCCAGTTTTGGAATGTTCTGGTTGCTGTGGGCAAGAACCTTCACTCAAGACAGATTACATTCCATCTGTGGTTAACAGACTAAACAAATACTAACAGGTGAAATAATTTAATAAAATGCATGCACACCAACACACACACATACCATTTAATTAGCTTTAGCTAATCTAGGAACACACCATAGAACTTCTTTAATATGCTACATAATTCATAAATTAAAATATTAAAAAGCTTTTGTAGATATATATATATATAGGCCGTTATATAGACTAGAAAGAGTTTGTTTTTGTTTTTAAATGAGGACATTTTTGTTTTTACATTTTATTTTTTGCATTCCAATTGCGGACATCCTTGACATACAATCTCTCTCTAGAAATGTTGTCTTGCTAACGATGCATTAGCATTAGCCCTGAGTTCAGGTCACTGTTTACTGAAACCCCAGGTGTGGGATCTCAGTCGAACATTTAGGCATGGTCCCAATGCAATTTTCTTCAACGCATGTCAGCCAAGTGCCAACTGACTTCACAAGCGTAAAACGTCCAACAACAACATGCAAAGATTTTATATATCACCTATGCTAATGTTACCGTCTGTTTGCTGCTATCCTGCCCCTAGTCTACTCCATATCACATGTGCATGTATTGCACTACCTTCCATCTTTAGCCCACTATCTGCCCCATGCTAACACATAAGCCACTATCTGCCCCAGGCTGAGTGTTTCTGTAAAACTAACTCTGCTGCCAATTATTGGCGAAAGGCTGTTTCATTTTGATGTGGGTAATTTAACAAGAGTCCCGTAAACGTCTGCATTTTTCTTTCAGAGTGCTGTAGTTTTGTCTCTCATTTCTTTAACAAGCTGGAAAACACTTCAATAGGATTCAGACTCCAACACATGCAAACCAGCTGCAACAGGTCAACAGAAATGATCAACAACGGGATTTGAGTGTGTTGGATCCTTTACTGAACAGAATAAAGATTTTCTGTTTAAAAAATGAAGCCGTTCCATTAAGTTGGAAATTGGATAAATATTTGCTCAATTAAATGCAATTTGGGCAAGTAAGTGCTATTGATATATGTGTGTAATTATCGTAATCTGAGAATGTTCATATAATTGTGCAATTCATTTGGTGCCAGTTTTGGAACAGGGAGAGAATATTCTGAACACTTGTCTTGCACGTCTAATGAACATTAATGCTGCTGTATCCTCCCGTCTCACCAACATAAAGTACTTGTCTGTTAAAACAAGTGTGGGTATCTGCAGGTAGGAGTAATGGGCTTGTCGAAAGGTAGGGTTTGGAGAAAAGCCTTTATAATTGGTTGTGAAAGCTGCCTGTATGGGGTAGGGTTAGGGCAGAGGTGTCCAAACTCGGTTCTGGAGGGCCACTGTCCTGCAGAGTTTAGCCCCAACTTTCCTCAACACACCTGCCTGGAAGTTTCTAATATGTTTAGTAAGAGCTTGATGAGCTGGTTCAGGTGTTATTGGGGTTGGAGGCTTGGAGATAAAGGCCCCGTTTACACGATGGGAAAACGCAGATATTCTCTGCGTTTGCCCTCTCATTTACACGAAAACGCCGTTTTTATCACTGAAAACGATTATTTCTAAAAACTCCGGCCAAAGTGGAGATTTCTGAAACGCCGGTTTTGTGTTGCCGTGTAAACTGGGGAGAAACGGCATTTTAGGTTCTCTCTCTGTCGATTCTGAGGATTCTGATTGCTTGCATGGCTTTATCCTTAACCCCTACACTGCCGCCAATAGGTTTGGCATAGTTATGATGGTGCTCGACTGCGTATTTATGCGGGTGTGTAAACAAATACCCGGTTTTGTGTAAATGTGGCCAAAGTCTGCAGGACAGAGGAGAAGGGCAGGATCAAGATTAGGAGGATCAGGAACAGGATTGGAAACACTTGGGTTAAGGGTTAGATTCTGTAGAATTAAGGCCAATTTATACTTCTGCGTAGGGTGCACGTAGTAGGTACGGCGTATAGCATACGCACAGACACGTTACCCTTTACCGTAGCCTGACGCGCACCTTCTCAAAAATGTAACTACACGTCGTGACGACGTGGACCGCAAGATCTGAAGCATTTCCTCCTACGCATTTCCGCACGTACCATCTCCTCCGACGTCTCTCTCTCATTGCTGATTTTTAGTTTTTGTAATTTCACTAAAATTAACTGTTTTTTCCACCTCAGTAAGCTCCAACTCCAACATGATCTGTTCTCTTTCAGTCGCCATTGCTTGTAGTAACCTAGCCCGTAAGGAATCTAAACACACTGGAACATTAAAACTCTCGCCGCCAACTAGTGTTTCGGAGCAGTATTGAAGAGCAACCAAGACCTGAACGCAGAAGTATAAATGTACACTACGGTACCCTCAAGGCAGAAGTATAAATTGGCCTTAATTGTGATCGAAATTAAGCTTTAGAATAATTTCTGCCAAGAAGTCTTTCTGGTAGAACTATCTAGTCTGGTAGAACTTAATGTGAACAATTCATCTGCACATGTTCAATATCTGTTGCTACTTCCTTTTCGTCGCAACTTTAACACCAGATCATTGACATAGTTGCCTGGTTTCACAGACAGGACATAGATTAAGCCATTAGGCATAATTACGCCTTAATTCAGTTAGGACATTTAGCTTATATAAACATGCCTTAGAAACATTACTGTGCATCTTGAAACAAAACAATGACACTGACATATTTTAAGATATCTTTCAGTTAAAACAGCTTAAAGATGCGGACTAGGCTTAAGCCTTGTCTGTAAATCTGGGAGATCAAAGTTCAAATTGAGAATTTTCGAAAAACAAGTACACAAGTTTGACATATTACATGAGATACATTTAAGGAAACATTTAGCAAATAAATACAAAACAAGACAGAACATCAGCTAAAGTGGATGAAGTTGCCATTTGTTGCACATACAAAGCTTTATCGCACAGGAAGTGCTCACGAGACTCTCGGCCTACAGTAGATCAGCTGCGCTTCGTCTCTTTGGGACGGCGTTTTCGGTGGTGTTCGCGGACACTCACCTCGCCTTTACGCTGGCACCCAACCGTGTTTTTCTAACCTTTGGTGTGTTTATGACTCACCCCTGAGCCGAGATGTGTGTGGTTCATTTGTTTCACTCCCCTTGTTTTCACTGGCCTCCAGCCCTGCTGTTATTCATAGGCACCCTAATCACCAGCGGGGAATATGCTTTATAATCACAGACCACATGTTCTCAGAGGCTGGGGGGGAGGAGGGTCTCTTGGAGAGAATTAAATAAATAAATATATAAATAACTTTTAAAAATGTCTCCGTATTTGGTAACCACACATCTGTTTTCATTGAATGTTATGGAACAATTTTCAATGATCAAATCAATTACATACATTCTTACACACGCTCCGGCCAAGATATTTTCGGCTGCAGTCGAGTTAACGCACATCAAACATCAGTTCTGCTCTGATTCTGATGAACACCCGATACGTCTGCTGCACCTGAACGGATGGTGAGATCCATTCCTCCACGCCCGCAGTGTTTGTAATTAGTTAAAGCTGTGTGACGCACAGCCGGAGGAAAAGTCTGATTCGTTGACTCTTCGGGGAATGATAGAGCATTTTAAAGGCACTAATCATATTGTGGCAGAACATCTACTAACGTAACAGTGAAAAATCTCAAAATGAGGTGAAAGATAAACCAATGACATGATTCTTTTGCTTTGACAGGTGCTCTAAAACATCATTGAATCGGGCCCACTAAGTCCTTGTCTTATTCCTTTGTGTTCAGTAATACGGCCTGTGTTTGAGGAAACAATTACACTTTAGAAATAATAAAACCTATTACTAAAATGTGGGTTTGAAATTTTACAAAGAATATTTTCACTCTTGGTTTCTTTCTTGCTCTGCTACCTTTATTCCATGCCGACAGGTGGCGACAGAGTGCGGTGACACGCCAACTATCCGTGAAGAAAACGAAAGCGCGAGTTACACACGTGTGTGTAAGAACAGAAAACATGGGCAAAAGAAGGCGAGGAAAACAAGAGGTTACCAATTTAACTAAGAAACAGAAGAAACATCTAAAAGAATTTGGAGAACAGCACCCTTTTCACGACAAGTAAGTATCGCAATGTGTTGTTCTCAAAAGAGATCAACAGTAACGTTACAAGTTAGCATTCAAGTTAGCTTAAAGTAGTATACTCATCATTGTTTTGCTTTTTAGTGTTTGTCGATAAACCAGAGAAGACTGAGATTGTGCGCTTGGTAAGTAATAATAGATTATATTCTTTCTTGAGTAGTTGACAACTTGATCCTGCAGTCAAACAACCTCCTTCATATTCCACTCTGGGCTGCATTTTACAGCAGGTTGAATCTGAATGCATGTACACACGACAAGTAACATTTCATAAATGAAATATGTTTGGCTAGATCTGACAAGTAGGAAAGCCCATTTCCGCCATGTAAGAAAAAAAACATGCTTGGTCCATCTTAAAGGGATAATGTTAGTTCACCCCAAATTAAAATGTTGTCAATACTTACCGTGTTCCAATGAGTTTCTACTGTTGACAACAAAAGAAGATGTTTAAAGAATGTTGTATGTAAAGAGGTTGAACAGTAGCCTTTGACTTCCACAGTAGAAACCCTAAGGGTGAATTAATTATGACATAAAAAAACATCCCTTTATGAATATATGAACATAACCATCCCTTTTATGAATATCAACTTTGTATAATTATGACTTACAAAAGCATTATTTGTTTTCCTTATGTAGAGAAATTGGCTTGCATAAAGGATTACGTAAAACCCAAAAATGAAAATTCTGTCAGTATTTACTCACTCTCATGTTGTTCCAAACCTCTATATGAATATCGAGTTTTGTATAATAATGACTTAAAACAGCATAATTGTTTTCCTTATGTAGAGAATTTGGCTTGCATAAAAAAGAGAAGCTGTCCCTGGTTCAATCGTAATAGTTTGCTGCTCAGGTTGAAGTTCTGATCTTGTTAAAATGTTTTTGTTTATAAACCATCAAATTAAAAGAGTTTCTTGCAGCCTAACAGGCCACAGCACCGTGAACCTGACAGTGAGGAAGACAGCGATGGAGAGCAGCAGTCTGCTTATCAGAAACTGCTGTCCACCATGATCCAAGGTGCTGATTACAACAGTGATGATGAAGAAAGTGAAGATGAGGATGACGGAGAAGAGGTTGAAGATGAGAATGACGGAGAGGAGGTTGAAGGTAAAGTCTCTTGCTTATATTTGTAATCAGTTGCGGTGCTTCATCTGAAAGAGTCTAATGGGCCTGTCATTAAAAATCATTCTCAAGTAGGAAAGAGTGGTGAAGAAGAAGAAGAGGAGGAGGAAGGTGATGATGCTGAGGAGGGTGAAACACCTGATGATTTCACAAGTTACAGAACACCCTGAAAAGACAAATGGAGATATTGAGGAGAACATGGAGGGAGAGTTTACAGATAAGAAGAATGAAGCTGCGTTCTGTTTGGAGACCAACCTTCCAGCAGAAGAAGAGGAAAACATGGAAGATCAGGAGCAAGGTGAGACATTCCCATGATTCTTCACTGCAGCCTTTTAAATTCTGACCTGAGATCATTAATAATTGCTATTGATGTGGGATTTATTGTTTTGTAAACTCTTAAGTCTAGTACTCAAGATGGCTTGACAAGTTGAAAACTTAGGCTCAACTATGCCTCTGTGACTCTCTGGTTGTTGTAGACATGTTTGCTGAAGCACCAGGAGATCGAACTGGATGAAGAGGAAGAGTCCAAATCTCACAAGGATCAAAGATTAAGACTCAGGTTAAGGTATGCCAGTCATTAGTTTTTATTTTCTGCTTTGCTTATATATATATATATATATATATATATATATATATATATATATATATATATATATATATATTTAGAGCTGTCAGTTAAACGCATTATTAACGGCGTTAGCTAAACCCATTTTAACGGCGTTAATTTTTTATTCGTGCGATTAACGGCTTTTTGTCCTAGCAAACTGCAACAGGACGCTGGCATGCGTCCTGATCCATTTCAGTCTTCGCGGCGCAAGCAATTCAAATGAATGGGTTTCAGAGCGCAGCTGCGAGGGACGTTTTGTGCCGCACACACTCGTTTCAGCTTGCGAGCCTGGCCAAATAGTAACGTTACGTTTTGAGTGGATGACGAGCGCGAGAGCATCGAAATGGATGCCAATGAGATTCTGAATGTAAAGTTTACTTTTAAAAAGTTGCCAAATTGTCCCATTGATAATACCAAGCGATCTGTATGTTTTGTCATTATGAACTGAGCTATCATCATCCAGCACGTTTAGCCTGAAACACTTATTGTTGATGGCCGAGCAAACACACACACAAACACAGATGATGCCAATTCTCCACCCCTCCTTTCAATATCAGGATCTTGTAGTATTTCTTCACCCTTTTATTAATGGACAGTGTTACATTGTGTGAGAGATTATTTTATAGGCTATATATGTTAGAGTGAAATTGAACACTATTCCAATGTTATTTTCAATAAGAATAATTAAAAAAAACATTTGCACTAAACAAGCCAATCCACTTTTCCATGTTGATAAGAGCATTAAAATGAGAAAAAAATGTAACAAAAATAAATCAAAAGACATTAAGAATAGATAAAATGTGCGATTAATAACGAGTTAACTATGACATTAATGCCATTAATCGCGATTAACACTTTAATCGTTTGACAGCACTAATATATATATAAATTTGGGGTGTAATGATGTCATGTCACCATGTCACGATTCAAATCTTATCACGATACTGAACTTACGATAATTTTACCACGATACTCCAGGTAGAAGATTAACAAAAAAATTACTGTTGATTAAAATGCTAAATTTGATATTAGATTGTGGGTTTAAATGAATAGACTGGACTTGGTGCTTGTAACCTAAGGACAATGGTGACACCATGATAAAAATATTCATGATTCTGAAACTGAAAATACAGAATTATTTTAGATGAATATGCTTGCACTCTTTCACTGACTAGATATATTTCAAATAATGTTGGACACTTTTTACTGGTAACATCAGACATTTGGCATTATCAGGACGCACAAATATTCCCACATTGCATTATTATACATTATAACCAACATTATATATAGTAGTTTAATGTAGTTACACTAAAACTCGAAAACTATTTTGGGGGACTATCCATGATACATTGTCACTATCCACGGTATGTGTTGTTGCATTTTTGTATTGCGATATATTGTGGCACGATATATTGTTACACCCCTAATATATACACTACCGGATTAAAAGGTTTAAGGTCGGTAAGATTTTTTTATGTTTTTAAAAGAAATCTCTTCTGTTCACCAAGGCTGCAATTTTTTGATAAAAAATTCACAAAAAAACACAGTAATATTGTGAAATATTATGACAATTTAAAATGACTTTTTTATGTTATTATATATTAAAATGTAATTTATTCCTCTGAAAAAAAGATGAATTTTCAGCATCATTACTCCAGTCTTCAGTGTCACATGATCCTTCACAAATCACTCTAATATGATGATTTTATGCTCCAAAAACATGTATGATTATTATCCATGTTGAAAACAGTTTTTTACATTTTTATTTCAGGATTCTTTGATGAATAGAAAGTTTAAAAGAACAGCTTTTATCTGAAATGGAAAGCTTTTGTTACATTAAACACTACCCTTTAAAAAGTTTGTGGTCAGTAAGAATTTGTATTTTATTTTTTGGGGGAAATAAATAAGAAATCAATACTTCTATTCATCATAGATGAGTTACATTGATACAAAAGTTACAGTAAAGACATGTATAATGTTAGAAAAGATTCTAATTAAATAAATGCTGTTCTTTTGGACTTTCTATTCATCAAAGAATCCTGAAATAAAAATGTAAAAAACTGTTTTCAACATGGATAATAATCATACATGTTTTTGGAGCATAAAATCATCATATTAGAGTGATTTGTGAAGGATCATGTGACACTGAAGACTGGAGTAATGATGATGAAAATTCAGCTTTTTTGCAGAGGAATAAATTACATTTTAATATATATTAACATAAAAAAGTCATTTTAAATTGTCATAATATGTCACAATATTACTGTGTTTTGTGTATTTTTTATAAAAAAATTGCAGCCTTGGTGAGCAGAAGAGACTTCTTTTAAAAACATAAAAATCTTACCGATCTTAAACTTTTGACCGGTTGTGTGTGTGTGTGCGTGTATGTATGTATTTATTTATATATATATATATGTATAGTATATATATATATATAGTCTGTGTTGAAAAGATAAGACGGTCTCCCTTATGCACCATAGTTGCATTTTAATTTATTTCATAATTTTGGGAAATATGATTTTTTTGTTTATGTGTTTTATTACTTTTGATGAATTTAAAGTGACCCTTACTGCACCCAAAAATAACTGTAAAATATCACCGTTATTTCCTTCCTTCTCCCCCTCCAGTGGCCAAAGCTAGGCATTCTGCAATGTGTGTGTCCACTGGAACGTTTCAAAGCTGTGGGGCAGCCCTCATCTGCCCCGGTTCCACCCATTCACAAAGCCCTGGAGGCAAATTGGCGCTTGTTGAACCAGCCCTTCGGTCCTGAAGGAGGCGCTCAGACAGATGTCACAGACCTACAGAAGGAATTGCTTGGGCTCATGGGTATTTCAGCAAAATCTAAAATAATTTATTACTCCACCTATCCTAATTCTTAAAATGACACTACTGTTTTTTTTGTTTTTTTGTTTTTTTGTAATCATCTCCCATATTTGTTTTTTTCAGGTACTTACAGGGATGTGTATTTTTCAAACTCGCTCTCCATTGAAGGAGGCTAAGGAAGTTACGGAGTGCATACTGTTCTTCACGTGCTGAACCACGTGTTAAAGGCAAACACTCGTGTGCTTAGAAATAATGCCAAGTTGAAGGAAACTAAAGATGTGAATGCGGATTTCGGGATCAGGGATTAACTAGACCAAAGGTACCACTGTCTACCGCTAGTTTGTTGTTTGATTTTTAACTCTTTTCCCGCCATTGATGGAATTTTTCTGTCATTTATGAATCAACGCATTAACAATTTACCAGCATTCCATGTTTTCATTGTTATGGTTAGCAGAACATCATATAAATCAAAACTGCCTAACATTACCAAATGAAATGTAGACTCAGTAAGAGTTATAGGATTGTGTCGAGCCTTGAGGGTGTTGATGGACCCAATCTACTCCATCTAAAAATATAAATGGGAGACTTGAAATTTTGTGAAAATTATAGAAAATTGCTGGTGGGAAAAAAGTTAATACTAGGTTGGTTTGCAATCAGTTTTAAATAACTTTTTTACATGAATAAAATAACTTTAAATCAGCCAACCACAATCTCATAATTAACTCTTCATCTTCTAGGTTTTGATTCTGGTGCCGTTCAGAGATGGAGCACTGCGAGTGGTCCAGACCTTCATAACACTATTGGAACCCAAAGGCAAGAAGATGGACGCCAGTAACAAGAAGCGATTACAAGGAAGAGTTTGGAGAGGAGTCAAGTGAAAGGCCACCTAACCTGCACAGACCTGATGACTATCATGCCATCTTTTCTGGAAATGTGGATGACCATTTCAGGATAGGTGACAAGAAGTGAAAATCTTAAACTATAACGTACCATGTTTGGATGTTAGAGTACTAAACCCTAACCAAATATGCAGACACACACAAACACAATAAGTTTTTTCCTTTAAAAATTTAAGAAAAACAACTATAGTATGCTTAAATGTCACATCTATGAAGCGTGTGTAACTCTCAAACAACTCAAAAAATAACAACTGATGTGCATCTTGAGACAAAACAATGGTACTGACATATTTTAGGTACTGAAAGTTGCCTTCAGTTAAAATAGCTTAAACATGCAATTTAATCTGGAACTAGTTTAAGCCTTGTATGTGAAACCGGAGGATATGCAAATATTTAAAGTTTCTCTTTGGTTCCACTGGTATACAAAAATTATTATTATTATTATTATTATTTTATATTATTCATCTTTATTTAATAAGAAATACAACTTACAGACAAACTCTACATGCTTATACATTCATCCTCACATTCATACCCCAAAACATACAAGAGAAAAGATCGACACACTTTACAAAATATATTACGACCGAAGAATAAATATGATATGAAAAAGATAGGAAAAACTACAAGATTTCTTATAATTATAATACAAATAAAATATTATTCCATTTTTCATTATATTCATCCAATCTATTTTTACTTTCTGCTATTATCTTTTCTAAACGAAGTTGACACTAAAATTACATTATTCACTTTTAACCCCTGATGCTATTTAGAATGAAGAGTTTAACTTTATTTACCTTAGTTTCACCTCTTACATATAACCTTTTATTGGTGCATAATGTTTATTTTCTCTGTGTGGGCAGGTGTGTCTATCATGAAGCGTAGCATGCGTCTCTATTCTCCCGTCTCACTCCTCTGACATTATCATTGCATCTCCACTGGGCCTGCGCACAGTTCTGGGTGTCGACGGTGATAAGAAGAGAGACTTTGACTTCCTGTCTTCGATCGAACTTCTATTGTAAGATCAGGCGGATGTGTTCCTCATGCAGAATTGGGAACACTTGCTGGTTGGTTTTCATTTAAATGTTAGATATAGATAATTGCATTGTTGTCTGTTTAACAAGTTCTAATATGCAATTCATATTTGCAGTCAAATTAGCTTTTGGCTTCTGACTTTAATTTCCCATGATCCCTTGTGTGTGTTGCAGCATGTGTTGAAGCATTTGAATCTGCAGCCGCTGGATTCTCACGGAGTTGATTTCTCTCGTGTGCGCATGTGGAATCTGAACAACTGGGCCTCATATGTACAGACAGACGGCTGGTGTTCAGTGCCATACAAGAGCCTCAGATCACCAACATCCTTACCAAACACTGCCATAACTACAGGGGCCAGGTGCACTAACAAACCCCCTGACAATTGACTCTGGTCTTAGAGTTGTTTTACATCATTGCTGAACTCATACAATATCTTTATATAAGCAGATGCACAGATAAATATAGGAATACTGAATGCAATGTTAGGTGCTTTGGATAAAGACATCTGCATAATGCACAAATGTTAAATAAATATTGTTGTTCTTTCTCTCAGGTGTGCAGTAAAACCATTCCAAAGGTGGGCTCAATCTGTCAGGTTCTCGTGCAGCTACCGCATGTATTCCAGATGTTTCACTCTGACAGCTTCATGGACCAGGACGCCAGGTTAGAGACGACTGCTGTTTTTCATTCTGAGCACCAGAGGGCGTCAGTTTGCAGAGAAACCTCTTAGAGAAAACTTTGTTATAGTTATGATGTAATTGTTACATTTTATTGTCAGTCGACCTATGATGTTTGATAATTATTTGCACATATTTAACTACATTACCCATGATTTTTTTAGGTTCCAGTTCTTTGTGGATAAGATCCTGCCCCAGTATAGAGACTCTGTTATGTCCCACACTTTCATCTATGTGCCTTCGTACTTTGATTTTGTTCGTCTGCGAAACTACCTGAAGAAAGAAGACGTCAGTTTTGCCAAGTGTCAGCGCGAGTACTCTGTAGAGATCGAGAGGTGTCTCGAGCGCGACATTACTTCCTGACTGGAGAAAAACAGTTTATGCTCTTCTCTGAGAGATTCCACTTCTACAAGAGGTGTTTGTTTGTATTATCATTTGCATACTTCATACACATTATAGTTCAATTTTGAGGAAAGATATTTTTGGAATAAATTTAATACTTTTATTTGGGATACTGTAAATTGATCAGAATCACTTCTTAAAGTATCCTAAATAAAAGTATTAAATTTATTACAGATTTGAATCCCTTAACTGTCACTTGCCCGTATACGCAACCTAACTTTTCTTCACTATATTACTATTAAATCCTAATCTCAGTCATGACAAACTATATATCATTGGAAAGGTCTAAGACTCCTAAATAGATATTTTAGGTCTGTTGTTTTCTTAAAAATTTAGGAATGAATAGTAATATATGAATTTATGACAAGAGTGCATCTCAAAAAAATCGACGTCATTACAGGAGTTTCTGACCTTTGTCACAAAAAGTCGACGCTCACACTTTTAATTATTAAAACTTTGTTTTTTAAGTCTAAAAGTTCATAATAAAACATAATTAGTATTTGTCAATAAAAAAAGATAAAATTATATTTTAAAAAGTAAGGTATAGAAGTCCTATGAAAAGTATAATATATATATATATATAAATATAATTTTTTAAATATTATTATATCACATATTTTAGTAGTTGTCATAAATTAGGTATCATTTGAAAGCTTACAAACTCAGAATTCATCCTGTGAAAACCGTTTTGAAATTGGACGTTGCTGTTACCATAGAAACTGGTATTTTTTTATTAGGCCCTTCCCTTTTGGCCATCATCTTTCATAATTTATTATGAAAATCTTTTCTAATCTTGACAAAACACATATTGTCAGAAAGGTCTGAGTCTCAAGGTTCCATATTTAGTGACAGAAGTAATATTTGGATAGAAATTTATTAATTTGTTATGGCAAAATGCATACAATTAAATTCAATGGAATTCAATGGCACCCGGTGGCTATTTTTGGTACTACGACTAAACAAAATCTCATGGGAACTTCAATTTTTGTGATATCAACTTCAAATTTGGAACACAACTTGGTTAGATATATAGCTTTCATTTTATAGTAATTTTAGAGTAAACATATTTTGTAAAATATTTATTTCATATTAAAAAATATATTAATAAAGTATATTTGATTTACTGGTAAATTATAACTTCCATAACTTTTTCACTTCTTTCCATACTTGAAGTGCTTTCACTTTAGCAATAATCTGCTGATTGTTTTCTTTAAAACAAGACCAAACTTAGGTCAATATTCCAAGCATTCTTTAATTAACAACAGATTTAAGTTTGTATAGTGCCTTTTTATGTCAATTATCAAAAAGGGGGTGACAGGTAAAGGGTTAATACAGACATTTATAATGTAGCAAAATCCAATAGTGTTCTTTTGCATTTTTTGATTCATCATAGAACAAACACAATATAGTTTCCACAAAAAAATAAGCTGCACAACTGCAAATGAGATGTTTAAGCAGCAAATCAGCATATTAGAATGATTTCTGAAGGTTCACGTGACACTGAATTTTTAGCAATAGTTGGTCCAGTCTTCAGCTTTGCCAAAAATTGCATTTTAAAATACATATTATAGAAAAGTTGTTTCAGATTGTAGTAATATTTCACCATATTTGTTTTTTTATTTATTTATGTGAATTGTATTATTCTCTTCTCTCAGGTACACTATCAAGGGCATCCATAATCTGATCTTCTACGGGTTGCCTACATACCCTCACTTCTACACTGAAGTGTGTAATATGCTTCAGGCTGGTGTCAGAGAGGGTGGTGGTTCTGTCAGCTTCACCTGCACAGCCCTGTACTCCCATATGACACGACACCGGCTGGCTGCCATCGCCGTGGCTGACCGTGCTGCTCAGATGCTCCAGTCCAAAAAACCAGTGCACCTTTTCATCACAGGGGAGGAGAAACACACATGAAGGGGGACTGTGAAAAGTCGAATGTGACTTTCTTTTTACCTTTAAGAGAAAGAACATAATCTGTGTTTGCGGTAATGTACAGAAAGATGTTTTCCCTTCAATCCCCATAAAATCCATTCATAAGACTGAATGTAATGATGTTCTCATGTCCTTTTGTGTTCTTTTCGTAAATATAAAGTCTTCCTTTGCTGTAGTCACTGCCCAGACCATTTGGCTCCCAATGGGTGTGTGTGTCCCAAAAGGTTTACAGGACTCTACAATAAGGATGGCTTCATGCCAGTATTAAAGCTACACTGTGTAACTCTTTTAGTTTATTCTTAGCTAAAAACACTTAGTTCTTTCGAAAAATATTTGTGCTTATTAATGTATATTTACTTCGTTCAAGTAAAGTATTCTCGTGAGTGTATAATATGCCATTGAAAATACATACGGGTAAGGGGTTCTAATGTCTGTCGCCATGTTGCCCCTCCATCTTGAAAGTACATTAGCCAAAGAGGGACATACCTATTAATTCTAAGCTTCGCCTTTCGCGTTTACGTTTGAGTTAACACTCATGGACGAGGTCGAACTGGAAGCCATGTTAATCTTGGACTACATTGGCCACCAGTAGGAGTTAAAACCAAATCGGAATTGAGAAGGAACAGAAACTAATATTCACTGGATGGTCATATACCTTTTCACCACTAGATGGACGTAAAAATCACAGTGTAGCTTTAATGCCAGAGATTGAGAACTAGTTGACGTGTCTCCTGCCCTGTTAAAAAAGTGCTGTGTTGTCTTACTTTGATCACGTATTGTGCATGAGTTATATATCTTAACATCCAAAAACTAAATGTTTGGTTTATTGAACATTGAAGTGTGCAAAGGAAATCACTGTAGACGTGCTATTCAAGAGAGATTACGATTAATCTCCTTTGAAGTTAGTACTGAATTATGGCAAATGTAATCTAAATTTTAAAGTGGGGTAAACAATTAAATATCAAATATCAGCTGATATACTGACACAAAAAAGCAAGTATTGGCTGATATGTTGCCAATATGTGACACTGGATTACAAACCCAGTCAAAAGTAGCACTGGTGATATATTAAAGGGACAATGTGTACTTTTTATGTATTTTATTTAAAATTAATATTTTTATTCATAAATATGTCCTTAATGGTGTACAAATACCTCTGCCAATTATCTGATTTATCCTCGTATAAGGATTTATCTTTATATACATGAGATGGGTAGGTCCAATGAGGCTTCCATGTAGTTCCACCATTTTGAAAAACTATAATTGCAGAAAGGGACAAAAAGTACTTGGCCAGCGCGTTTCCCCAACGAGTTTTCGTTTAGAGTCAGCGTGACGTAACTGAAAGCAGCAGAAATGATGGAGCAGAACAGTGAGGCGCTTGTCATTGCCCCGGAAAGCTTAAAAGGCTGCATTGCAGATCCTCATCGCCAGAAAAGTCCAAAATAGATTGTAAAAGGAAACGTGACCGGAGATTACAAAAACAGGAGTTAATATCGGGATAGCCTTTTCTAGGTGGATAGAGCTAATGCAGGAGAAAGATTTCAAGAGAAACTGAAGTCGCCTGCTCTCTGCTCGAACAGGTAAGTCAATCTTACAATCTTAATTACAAACTTTTTTTTTCATTGTTTGGTTGTTTATTTTATAGACAGATGAACATTTATAATTAGAAGTTGATATCTAACAATGCACATACTTCAGAAAATATTATGAATAAAGAAGGCATAACAACAGTCAGTATTTCATACTGTAACACATTCGTTTGTTCGTTGTGTCAAGTTGCTGTTTGAAATAACAAGCCTGTTCACCCGTAGGAACTTTAAACAAAGTGTTATTAGAAGACATCCTTTCGTAGCTATTTGGTATATAATGGCTTCCGTAGATGCAACGAGCATTTGAAAAAGCAAGGTGCTGGAGAGCACAATTCGTTTAAATGCAAAATACATTTTTACCACTTGATGGGAGAAATTCCTACACATTGTCCCTTTAAATACATATACATTGTATAGGTCAAAATTATCGATTTTTCTTTTATGCCAAAAATCATTAGGATATTAAATAAAGATCATGTTCCATGAAGATATTTTGTAAATTTCCTACCATAAATATAGCCAATAAAACATTCATTTTTGTAAATGGATGCAGCAAAATCGCAAACATAAATGGACAAAAAGGTGATTTGATTGTCGATTGATTTGAAAGGCGATTTGATTGTCGAAGGCGATTGATCAATGTATATATTGATTTGCACCCTTAGATTCCAGGTTTTCAAATAGTTGTATCTCGGCCAAATATTGCCCTGTCAAAAGGGATACTTCACTTTTTTTGGAAATAGGCTCATTTTACAACTCCCTCAGAGTTAAACAGTTGGATTTTACCGTTTTTGAAATCCATTCAGTTGATGCTTCTGATATTTAGAAGAATATCAGTAACCAGGCACTTTCTGGTCTCATTCACTTCCATAGTAGGAAAAAAAACATACCATGGGAGTCAATGAGACCAGATGCCTGGTTACTGATATTCTTCTAAATATCAGAACATTCAACTGAATGGATTTGAAAACGATAAAATCCAACTGTTTAACTCTGGGGGAGTTGTAAAATGAGCCTATTTCCAAAAAAAGTGGAATATCACTTAAACAAACCTTAACCATGCATCAATGTAAATCTTATTTAGTCCGCTTTCAGGTGATGTATAAATCTCAATTTAATCAACAAATTGACTCATGTAGTTTTGTAGTCCAGGGTCACATGTATTAAATAGTAATTGTATATTATAAAGTGTTTATTAAGGTTTCAGACTGTATGCAAAAAAAAAAATTTCCATAGTTTTTAATGGATGAATGGCTATAGCATGTGACAGTTTAAATTAAGTTTAATTATGTATAGTCTGTCTGTGTCCAATAATGAAATAAAATAAAAATGTAACGATATATATATATATTTTTTTAGGGATGCAAAATTGAACAAAAGAGACAGTAAAGACTATTATGATGGTACAAAAGAGTTCTATTTCAGATGAACACTGTTTTTATCACTCTTCCCACATAAATATTTAGCAGCAACTTCATGCGTTATGGGGGATGTGTTATGTTGCAAATACATGATATATCAATATAATAATATAAAAAAAGATCATAATCCCTGCTTTTGATTGTGGCTTGTTAAATGACATGAGTTCACCTAATGATCATGCTGGAAACGACTGATTCATCTAATTACCTCCTGATGTGATAGTTTGGTTGTCAAACATTCTTAACTCCCTAGTGATCAGATGCACTCTTCTGTTTCTGCTTTCTTTACTTGGCTGTTGTTCTGTTTCTCTGTCTCTTCATTTAAAAAATGCAGCAGCTGTTTGGCACACAAACAATCTCTCTCTCTCGCTCTCTCCGTGTAGCTACCACACATATACACTCGCATGTCATAAATAATAAAAGAATGAGTGTGTGAGTTGTTTGGTTAAGGTCAGCATCTGACTGTATCAAACGAAACAATTGTTCCATCCTACAAATCTCCCTGCTATTTCCCCTGAACACACAATCCTGCTGTGATGCTTTCTAAATCCTCTTAAAACTCCATTGGGATTCATATGCTGGCCTCTGACCTCTCTCACAGCGAAAACATTATTTCTGCTTTGCTTGTATTAATATACTGTATCATTTTTTTAACTACAGAATCTGAGGAACTATATCAGAATAAAACCTCATATTTGTTGGATCCAAGGAAGTAACTGTAGTGTAGCTTTTTCCTTGAGTGGTATGTTATGAAATATTAAATGGTAAAGCTGGTGTTTTAGGTGCTTTACCTAAGGCTATTGCATGATGTGGAAGAAGTGTGCATATCTTAAGTCTGGTGTGTATGTGTACCTCTGCTTCTGAGCCCCATTGTTCTATATTTAGATTTTTTGGGATTGTTCATGTGCATTTTTTATAATATAGAAACAAAATATTTCATGTAATTCTCCATATAATCACATCAGAAAATCAGTTTTCAGTTTTATTCCTCTCGCATGGTACATTTTCAGTCATGTTTTCAATTTTAACAGTAACTTTAAACATTTTTGCATCTACAATTTCAATCAGGCCGATTGTGCAAGGAATGGATGACTTGTGAAAACAGACCTGACCAGTGAAGGTAACCTTTTTCTCGATTGTGCTCACGCTCCATCTGTGTGAAACACTCCATCTTTCTCCTGTGTGTCCAGCCTTACTTGTGTTTTTCTTTTTTGTAGTGTGGGTAGTCTGTTGCCTTGGAAACTCCCATCATGACTCCTGTGTCTAGAGAGAGAGTGAAAGCTCTTGACCTGTGTTTGGAGCTCTGCCCATCAGGTGGTAGGTATCAGGAGCACATTTTCTTTTCACCTGTACTCAGACTGGAGTGTTTAATCATGTTGCATTTGCATTATACAACAGTTCTGGTCCTCAAATCTGATTGGCCTAGCTAGCGTGTTCCAAGAGCACTTGTATAACAAACCAACAGCACTCAAATGTTTCACTGTTTATATTACTCAGCCACTTTGTCTATACTGTAAAAAAAAAAAATCTGTTGAATTTACAGGAAAACCCTTTTCTGTTAAAGTTTTTCTGTTAAAAATGCGTAGCAACATTTTAGGTTTTACAGACTTTGACGTATATAATTTTACAGCAATAAACCGTATTTCATTATCTGATATAATGTTAATTTACTGACCTTTTGAAGTATTAATAGCTGTTTTGTTCAATTGTAATACACTGACTGCCAACAATCACAGCCGTAATGAGAGTCAAATGATCAATCAAAGCTCATCATAATCAGATCTTCCACAAGAAAGTTCATTCTATTATATAGAAGCTGCACAGTGTCATTCACATAAACATGTTGAAATTAAAAAATGCAATAAGTATTAATTTAACAACATTAAATGTAACATAAAACCCTAATGTACATAACTGATTAGAAAAATAACTAAGAAAATTATAAGAAACAGTTAAAATACATTAAATGTGAAGTGTCATGCAGGGAATTGTGGGAATGTCAATTTACATTTTTTCACTGTAAATTATACAATGACCTTTTTCACTTCCAAAAACTGTAAATTTAACAGTATTTTACAGTAAAATTACATTAAACATACCATTATTTATATCACAGTTATTTACCGTATAGTAAGGAAACTTTCTGTTAACCAATTAACAGTTTTTTTGTCTTTTACTGTTAAAATTACAATCATTTTTTACAGTGTATGCTTTACAGGTCAGTGTTGGTATTGTTAACTAAAACTAAAAATAGTTTTCGTTAATGGAAATAAAGCTAAAATATAATAAAGTATAAGATGGAAAAACAAACTTAAAAGTTGAATTACTAAAATTACTCAAATTTAAACATGAAGCAAGACTTAATAAAAATATAGAAATTTAAAATCACCTGATTTATCCATGAACAACATTATTATTATTTTTTTTGTGCACTCGGATGGATGGATGGATGGATGGGTGGATGGATGGATGGATGGATGGGTGGATGGATGGATTGGTGGATGGATGGATTGGTGGATGGATGGATGGATGGATGGATGGGTGGATGGATGGGTGGATGGATGGATTGGTGGATGGATGGATTGGTGGATGGATGGATGGATGGAGATTGATAGATATGGTGAGATAGATGGAGATTGATAGATTGGTAGATAGATAGAGATTGATAGATTGGTAGATAGATAGAGATTGATAGATTGGTAGATTGATCTGAGAGCAGATAATTTTGCCTTAACTTGGTTTTTGACAATTTGTATAGATGGACAAACAGTGTAAAAAACATTGATTTATTTGAATATTAACTTGCTTATGGAACTTTTGTGTAAAATTTCTGGATATATATGGTTTTTGGAACAGTGCCCCTCTGATTTTGTAAGCATGTAACAACGTTTAAATTAAGCTAATGTACTATTTCTTGCTTTCTTGATGTTACATCAGGTGGTAAGCTCCTGTGTAAATTGATAGTCACTTAAGGTTTTGTCCGTTAGAAAGCCCTCCGAAGTGAAGCTGACTGGATAGAATGTCTCTAAATCAGACAGTTCTGTCTTCTGAAAGGTTATCGTTTCCCCTGAAGAACTCAAGTAACCCGTCTCGCTGACAGAAACAGACATGGTTAGGAGGCACATCCCTTCCGGTTTACAAGCCCTGGGTTCTGTTGCCAAAAAAAAGCAAAGATCAGATTTGCCTTGCAGTTAACATATAGAATGTTGTTAATGCTGTTAGCCGTTTCATCAGTTTTCATCTCTCCCAGAGAAAAGACCAGAGAGCTGTATTGATTTTATCTGAAGTCAGATCAATCTTCCTCTTCATCTCTTACTGAAACTGAAAGGGTTAATAGGTGTCTGAGTGTTTCTATGACAACACAGATGAGACTGATGAGCGCAACCATTTGGAAGAGGCTCCAAAAATAACCACAAAACAAACCTAAAGAGATTGCAAGGGAGGAAGAGGAGGTCAATTATTGATAGACAAAATTCTGCCCAGACTGAACCACCCCAGTCTGATAACCTTACACTGACTGCAACTCAGCGGCTACTTTTAGACTAAAATAGATCTTGATGGCAAACTGCATCCAGCTTGGCATTTCCTTAATGCACAAAGATGACAGATAGGCTACATTAAAGGTTTCTCTCAAAAAGTTTGGCCCTGATGCTGCCTGCTTTTATTACCTGTAAAATACATTACTGAATTAACCTTTCTAAAATGTATTTGTATATACAATTAGATGCATATTCTTTATAAAAATACTTTTATCAGATGTAAAAAAATAATAATTTAGATGCTAGATCATATTTAAACATACAGAGGATAAGATGTTACTTTGTTAGTACATACCCAATAACCACTGCTGGTTGTTGAAGCAACTCCATGGAGACCAGTTACTGGGGAAGAATGATAGAGTTCTCAATTGGGCACCCTCCTTCTTTGACATTTCATTGAGCCTATGACGCCTCCAGAGGGCTCAACAGCAAATTATGGTGTCCCAGAATCACCCCATCCACTTACTTCCATGCCACTAAGTTACATTTGTGCCTAGCTGGAGTCTTGCTTTTTCATCCATAGCCACTACTTCTTTCTGCAACCTGCGACAAGGCTTTGATGGAAAAGGCTGAAGCTCTGGCCTCTAATCCCCAGGTCTTTGAGGAGACTGGTTGTCGATGCCGTCACAAAGTCTCTAGATCAAACCTCCACAGGGTACACTTTGGTGTGCTAGCCGTCATGCAGAGCATTAGCAGCTATTCTGCATAGGTGTTTGCATTCAAAGGCCTCCTCCACCCTATCCTGCCAGTGTAGAATAAGGTCAATAATGTACACCTTCTTGAGTGACCAGAGCACCAATCTGGCCTTAAGGTGACATTAGCGTTCTCTAAAGGAAATGCCAGCTTTTTGGCATTGTTTTTTTTTTTTTTTTTTTGCACAAAAAGTAGTCTCGTCGCTTTGACAAACTTATAATTGAGCCACTGTAGGCACATGAAATATTTAAACATTTTCTTTAATGACTTTATGGGCCGTCAAGTGCCAGTCCCTTAGGCAGCCTATGTAGGAGTGATCCAGCTCTCAGATTAAATAAAAAATATCTTAATTTGTGTTCCGAAGATGAACGAAGGTCTTACGGGGTTGGCACAGCATGGGGGTGAGTAATTAATGACTTAATTTTCATTTTTGGGTGAGCTAACCCTTTAAGCGACTGAATGCTAGTGGGCGGGGCCTATGGTGCAATGATGTATAGTCATTTTCATTTTTCATTTGCCCGTGTGATGTCAACCAGCATCTCACAGTAACAGGCTAAGTAGAGCTGGCCTCGCTGTAGTGGTGGGGAGACACTTCTGGTTGCCTTGACCCCCTCTTGGATGAGAACAATTGCCTGTACAGTGTTCATTTCTTGAGGTGAAAGGAAATTTGTATTTTATTTACTTTCCAGGATGGAGGCAAGGCTCTTTTAAAGGGATACTCCACTTTTTTTGGAAATAGGCTCATTTTACCACTTCCCTAGAGTTAAACAGTTGAGTTTTACCATTTTTTGAATCCATTCAGCCAATTTTCTGATATTTAGAAGGATATCAGTAACCAGACAGTTTCTGGTCTCATTGACTTAGAAAAAAATGTACTAAGTATGGAAGTCTATGAGACCAGAAACTGTCTGGTTACTGATATTCTTCTAAATTTTCAAAAAATCAGCTAAAAATATTCGAAAACGGTAATACCCAACTGTTTAACTCTGGGGAGTATTAAAATGAGCCTTTTTCCAAAAAAAGTGGAGTATCCCTTTAAGAGCTTGGTTGAGAACTCACCAATACTGTCCCTACAGGAGATTCACCTTACGAGCTGTATGTCTTTCAAGGGGGCTGGCAAACAACAAAGGTCACATTCTGGGTCTTCGTCCAGCCACTGATAATGATTGGCTCAACTGACATGACTACCAAAACTCACAAATCCTTTCAGGTAAACTTCCTCTTCTTCACTCCTTTCCACTTTGTTCACTGCCCATGCTTGCCAAGGGAGACTGCCTTGGGCCACTGTTCAGCCTCATCTTGACAGTACTTCCTCCACCACCATCTTCTTTTACCCTGAGGCTTGTTATTAGGCACCAGGTACAGTCTTGCCTATAGCAGCAAATTGGTCAGGCCCCGTCCTACATCAAAGTACCACGTGTGTGATTAGAGAGCAGACCATATGCTTTCGAATCACTTTCATGGTACTTTGATGTCATACACCAATAGATCTGCACAGCGCCACTTCAAGTCGAACACACCTAATTACTTAATTTATGAACACATCTGCCATTTGAACCAATCAAATGAATGAATGACTCAATGACTTGCTCGTTTAGACTTTTACCGCCACTTACTGGCAGTGTTAGTTTCTTATTTAGAGTATCATTTCAATAAAAAATAAAAAATCATATTTTGGGGATAGTTTGCCCAACAAATTAAAATTCTGTTTATTAATATGTACTCATCTCATGTTATTTCACACCTGTATGACTTTCTTTCTTTTGCTGAATATAAAAGAAAATATTTTGAAAGAATGTTGGTAACCTGTTTTGGCCTGTAAATTTAGCTAAATACCAATTAAAAAATTGTGGCCATTGTAGCCTAAAAGTTTGTGTAATAACTTCTATAATATAGAATTTATAAAAATAGAAAAAAAATCTATAGAAAACGTGATCATAAAACCAGATACCAGATGAAATATGGCAAATTCAAATTAAACCAATTTGTAATTTTAATTATTTTAACTATGCATTTAGGGTTTAAAATTATAGCATATTTGCTATAGCCATGCTCCTTTATTAATGTTTATGGGAGCATTTTATCCACTTATTTTATGTGTTGGGATCCCTGCTAGTGGAGGTGTGTGTCTGTGTGTCCTTTCATTTGCTGTGTCAATTTTCAAGAGTCAAATGAAGAATAAATAGAGAGATGTTAGCAGTCAAAACCTAATTATTCTAATTTATGCCCATGAGAAAGAGGGATCCCTATTATTTAGTTATTTCTGTGTCTCTTACTATTGTCAGTGACATTTCTGTGATGATACAGCTTTAAGAATTAGAGTAGATGACTTCATACACGTCATCAAATCTCAGTCCCTGGCTCCAGTTAACAGTGAATGTTTTTTGTTCCTGTATTTAATGTAAAATGGACAGGAAAGACTAATGGGTCCAATGAGCAGATACAAAAGAGGACAGGAAATTATGGTATATATGGAGAGAGACACTGATGGGGAACTGTTATTTCTAGCATGATGGCACGTGTTGTGTTTTTAACCAGAACAATGGGCACATGGCAACAGCAGGTAACCATGGTGATTTAGGTAGTCGGATGGTTTTATGATTTCGATAACAGTGCCAATACTGTCAGGTTCATATCTTCTGAAGTCCTTATTGGTATTTCAGACACACTGTGTTTTTCCATCGACGCTCTGAAAGGACAAAGCTGATTTCCCAAATGTGTTTCTCACGCTATCCCTTTCACCGTTTATCCAGTAAGTGCTCTGAATGCCTTCCGGTACTTACAGAAATCTAATGACATCCCAGTTGACAGGAAATACACAAGCACTTCTCTCAGAGTAAAAGCGAAACCCAGTTTACAACAAATAATGCAGTTATCAGTGTTGAACAATGCTTTGCAAATTGGACATGGTTATATAATCATATTAGGTTATATATATATATATATATATATATATATATATATATATATATATATATATACACTCAGCGGCCACTTTATTAGGTACACCTGTCCAACTGCTCGTTAACACTTAATTTCTAAGCAGCCAATCACATGGCGGCAACTCAGTGCATTTAGGCATGTAGACATGGTCAAGACAATCTCTTGCAGTTCAAACCGAGCATCCGTATGGGGAAGAAAGGTGATTTGAGTGACTTTGAACGTGGCATGATTGTTGGTGCCAGAAGGGCTGGTCTGAGTATTTCAGAAACTGCTAATCTACTGGGATTTTCACGCACAACCATCTCTAGGGTTTACAGAGAATGGTCCGAAAAGAAAAAACATCCAGTGAGCGGCAGTTCTGTGGGCGGAAATGCCTTGTTGATGCCAGAGGTCAGAGGAGAATGGCCAGACTGGTTCGAGCTGATAGAAGGGCAACAGTGACTCAAATAATCACCCGTTACAACCAAGGTGGGCAGAAGAGCATCTCTGAACGCACAGTACGTCAAACTTTGAGGCAGATGGGCTACAGCAGCAGAAGACCACACCGGGTGCCACTCCTTTCAGCTAAGAACAGGAAACTGAGGCTACAATTTGCACAAGCTCATCGAAATTGGACAATAGAAGATTGGAAAAACGTTGCCTGGTCTGATGAGTCTCGATTTCTGCTGCGACATTCGGATGGTAGGGTCAGAATTTGGCGTCTACAACATGAAAGCATGGATCCATCCTGCCTTGTATCAACGGTTCAGGCTGGTGGTGGTGGTGTCATGGTGTGGGGAATATTTTCTTGGCACTCTTTGGGCCCCTTGGTACCAATTGAGCATCGTTGCAACGCCACAGCCTACCTGTTGCTGACCATGTCCATCCCTTTATGACCACAATGTACCCAACTTCTGATGGCTACTTTCAGCAGGATAATGCGCCATGTCATAAAGCTGGAATCATCTCAGACTGGTTTCTTGAACATGACAATGAGTTCGCTGTACTCAAATGGCCTCCACAGTCACCAGATCTCAATCCAATAGAGCATCTTTGGAATGTGGTGGAACGGGAGATTCGCATCATGGATGTGCAGCTGACAAATCTGCGGCAACTGTGTGATGCCATCATGTCAATATGGACCAAACTCCCTGAGGAATGCTTCCAGCACCTTGTTGAATCTATGCCACGAAGAATTGAGGCAGTTCTGAAGGCAATAGGGGGTCCAACCCGTTACTAGCATGGGGTACCTAATAAAGTGGCCGGTGAGTGTATATATATATATATATATATATATATATATATATATATATATATATATATATATATATATATATATATATATATGTATGTGTATGTATATGTATGTATGTATATACATTTTTTTACTTCAAAATATCTCTAAAACATTTTCAAAACCATGTGGAACAATTTAGAGCCTGTTCAGGGAGTGAAATAAGCTGTGTATTGACTTGCTTTTGAATGCAGATGCTTTCTAAAGGTCACTGTCATTAGGCGAGATGCCTGCTGTTTGGCTATGAATTTTTTAAAAGCCCATTGGATAGCTGGTAGGAATATTGAATATAAACCATCATTGCTAATATTTGTTGCAATTCATATTTGTTCTGTGCTCAAAGGCAGAAAGAGTTAATATAGTTATCAGAGTGTGTCCTGTCCAAAACTATCGCCTACATTATCCATATCAATACACAGCTACTGGATGAATGGATTAATGAGTCAAAGTGTGTTTGGATATATGTTGTTATGCAATACATTCTATATTCTTGCCATGTCCAATGGTTATTATTAAAAAAACAATTGCAATTATATTTTGGTAATACTCTGATTAACAAATCAAAATCAACTATTTCATAGAGCCGTATTAAAAATAATACAAATGTTATCATAAAGTATTTTTGATATTTTCTCTTACACTCATAACCAGCAGAAAGCGTACAGGGTATAACGCAATAAATGTAAATCTCTTGCTGTGCCTTGTAACGTTAGCTATAATATTCAACCATTTACTCGTTTAAACAAGACAAACTTTGATATATTCGATTGATCCAAATCGAGTTAGCTCGATAGGCTACCTATAGGCTACCGTTATCTGTAGCCTCTGATAACAGATCACTCTAAATTATAATGCAGACACATTTTCTGTGTCATTTTCTTTCACATCATATTTACTTAGGCTATATACTTACCGTTAGCTATAACTCATAATTTTGTTTTCGATAGCTGTTTTCTAATTCATCCCACCCTTAAGCATTATTTTTTGAAAACAGTTCATCAGCATCCTACTATCGGGCACAGCAGGAACTCAGACTTTTTTTATTTGTATAATTCCAGAATGTACCATTTGATGCGCGTCCCCATCTCCTCCCCCTGCTCACTGGAGCGGTCGAGCCCACCCCGTCTTAAACGGGCGCCATGGTTCAGTCCAGACCAGAACATCATGGCGATAGATGGTAAGTAGGCCAATACAGCTCTCCCGCTCTCTCAAACTATCTTCTCTTCCAAACCCCCGCGCGCTTCTGTGCTTGCCGGGGTTAAATTCGAATGTTTTCCCTCTGGTTGTGGCATTGAGTGTTTGTTTTTTTGTGTTGGGACGCTAGTGATAAAGTTTGTGTGTTGTATGAAGTGAAGTGATTGTGGTGCTGAAAGAACAGCTCCCGCTATCTGATGGTTTCTTTCACTAGGCTATATAGTGCGAGAGAACCGGTACTCTTTCAATAGAAACCGAGCCTCCTCTTCTAAAGTCTCTGTTCAGTCTTTTAGCGTTATTTGACACACTGATAGGCTACAGGTTGCTCGAAGAGTCGCGCAATGTCTATTTAGCAGAGATTTCCTTGCTGAATGTTTACGTCGCTATCTAATCTTTGCACATAAGCAGAATTGTCTGTTTGCATTGGTATGAACTGTAACGTGTTCATTTCATTGCGTTCGGTTTCTTAATTGGCTTCACATTGAGAAGAATTGAAAAAGCTTTTGCTGTGTTTTTGAATGTATGTATTAGCATGTATGTAGGCGGTGTGTGTAATGTCAGTTGGCTCAAGTTTGTAAAAATGTTCTTTTGTATTTCAAGACTTTTACTCTCTGTGAGACTGTCCTTTTTTCCGTTTTTTTTTCCCTTTTTCTTTTTTGTACAAGCCAGTACCAACACACCCACACACACATTCTCCACACCAGAAGAGATGGAATTATTTCTTATTGAATGTGCGGTGCTTACAGTTAAGAGAGAATAGTAAAATTTGAACTTGATTTTAAAAATTCAGTTAATTTAACATGATTTTGTTCTGCATGCACACTAACTTAGCTCTAAATGTTTAGAAGTAATGGAAATAGATTAGATGGTATGTTTTAATGGGTATTTTAGCTGATAAAAGAACCATAAAATCACTGTCCAACTTTTGCTGATGATCTGTCCAAGTTAACCTAAAAAAATTAAAATACCAAAAAAATGGTGCATGTGTTTTATCATTATCACAGAAGTTATATAAAATATTTTTTACTATTTGTTGTGCTGAGAGTAAAAAGCTTTCTCAATGTGCTCCATTTGAAGATCTATTTTTCATTGTTCAATCTAAAGAAAAACGGCAAATTCGAGAGGGACTGAACTACACTTTTGTCTTCATTATTATGATGCGCACAATGTCATATCTCGACCTTACCAATATTAATATAGCTACAATGATAAACAATAGCTTAGCTAACAGCACTGAATCCAGGGTTTATGCCTTTTGCCAGAAATCTGTAAGAAAGTGTAAAGATGGGGAACATCTGATTTTACAAGTCTTCTCAGATTCTGTGTAAATATGGTAACACTTTAACAATAAGGTTCATTAGTTACTACATTAGTTAACATTAACAAAGACTAATACTTCAGAATTTGCTAATCTTTGGTAATTTTAATTTCAACATTTACTAACACTTTATTAAAATCTTGTTAACATTAGTTAATGCACTGTGAATGAACATGAACAAACAATGAACAGCTATATTTGTATTAACTAACGTTAACAAAGAATAACAAATAGAGTAACAAATGGTTAGTTCATGTTAGTTAATGCATGAACTAAATGTTTAATAAATGAACCTTATTGTAAAGTGTTACCGTAAATGTTAATGTTGCATAAAAATGCATGGTGTTTGTCATGTAGAGATCCCATAAACATGGCGATGCTTACAGGGGCTGGTTATTCTGCATTGTGCTGCAGGTCAGTTAACCATATCTGACACATTTACATCCAAACAAACCGATTCTGCCTCAGGACAATCAGATACTCTATCACCTCTCCCCTCTCATCTGTTGGCATAGTCAGTCCATATCAAATATTTACTGCACTTCACTGCTGTCCTGCAGAGAATAAAACCCTAAATCATGTTGGCATAACAAAAGAGATGCACATCAAGCAGGATGTACATTGCTGATAAGGAAGAATTGGATGAAAAAGGGGCTGTTGAGTATTTGTTTTAACTGTTATCACTTCAGTGAAGTGTGTTGCCGCTGAAAGAGCTCCAGCTTTTGTTCTTTACTCATTGAATCACCATGAATCTCTTGAATGTAAAAAACTCAACTTTTTTAAACTCTTTTTAACGGCAAACATCTGCTGTGTTGTTGTGAGGTTGTATTTGCAGCGTAAGTGTTTGGTGAGTTGTTTACTTTCCTAGATAAATGCCGTAAGGAAGAGAACTGATAGCCGACGTAATGGATTTTGAAAACATGGTGCATTAATTTCACATATCACTTGCAGCCTTTTATTTCACATGCAGGACGAATTTGCAATGTACTGGGAAGTTATTCAACCATAGCCAAAAGAAGGCACTTTATCATCTACTCTGACAGGTGAATTTCAAACTCTGATGGATCTCTGTAATAGACGACCTTTAAAACCCTCATATGATGCATGCAAGATTGCTTGGTTTTTGAAGTTGTTTTTATTTAATCCGAAAGGTGGTTCATCGGTTCATTCGTCTCATCAGTTATTTTGCTCACCATTAGAAGTGTTGCCTCATTTTACCTGTACATGAGAAAAGTAGCTTGTCAAAATATGACAACACGTTTTATAAGAGATGTTATTTCAGAGCGCTGGAGGCAACTTACTCTCAGCTGCTTATAAGCTCCATTGCTAATCACATTAAATAGCTGCCATTTCCTGTTAACACCAAAGGGACTGTCAACAAAAAAGTATTAGATATAATTATTAAAATGTGTGCATTTTTAGATCTGCTACAGTATCTGGTTTCTACCTCTCTGCAGAGGCATTTTAATGGTTTTCTTTACCTATTTATAATGTTTGGTTGAATTTAATTGTAGTCAGTGTCAGTGACTCTCAGCTGATCCATGTCTACCTATAGGAATACAATGCCTATCACTTTATACATATGTGTGGGGAGTTCTTGCCCAGAACAGAACATACCGCAGTCCTATCTGTATGCTAATTGTCAGTCGAATTTTATGATTGTGGTCCTGACAGAACTCTGGTTTAGAACTGGTTAACAACTGTGAATCAATAGAGATGTTCTGTGGATTCTGTTTTCCATTTAGTTCCTTTGACATTTTGATAATAACTGCCTTTGTGTTCCACATTCCGAATTAGTCATAAGAGTTTCGAGTGGCATGATGGTAAATGACAAATGTTTCATTTTAATGCAAAGGGATCTGTGGAAGATGTGACTCGATCAAATTTAGATATCTGAGTTTTCTTTTGTAGTATACACTACCATTCAAGATATGTTTTGAAAATAAGTCTCTAATGCTTACTAAGGCTGTATTTATTTAATATTTTGTGGAAGCAATGATAAATTACTATAACAAGTAATAAAATAACACTTATTTGAAAATGTTTTTTTGTAACATAAATGTT
Organism: Hybognathus amarus; assembly: GCA_030378365.1. Lineage (NCBI taxonomy): Eukaryota > Metazoa > Chordata > Actinopteri > Cypriniformes > Leuciscidae > Hybognathus > Hybognathus amarus. The sequence goes on along the minus strand of JAQIUQ010006954.1, from coordinate 51,913 downwards.
TTTATTGTCACTTTTGACCAAATTAATTTAATGCACCCTTGCTGAATAATAGTATTTTTTTTGTTATTTTTTAAAATGACATATACAAAATAATAATTTAACTTAATAACCAAAAGTCATTTTTAATGTACAAAAACTTTTTTTGAAAGTTGCATTTAAAGAGTAACTAAACACTAAACTAACTTTTTTTAGTTAATGATCTGTAAGAATGGATCTTTATTAATACCAGTTATTGATTCGAGCAACTTTTTTGTATTTCTACAATATATGGTGTAAAAACGTCTTAGTGCTGCCCTCTTCAGGTTGAATGGTGGCTATTGCGGTTGAATTTTCATATTGCATGTTCCGCACTTCTGTGACGTGCGCAGGTTTACAGCTGCAACATGCTCCTGGCACGAGCGGCATAAAAACCAGCTTGTTTCATCAAAACCACTGTAGGGAGTCAGGAGTTAGGAATTGCAAGTATTGAAAACGATCAGGATAGTTTTTTTAGCATTAAATTTCGTCCCCTCTATCTCTGCTGGGGTCTGCCCACTTTTTCAGCATTTTTCAAATATTGCCAGTGGGTGGAGTCAGGCTCTGACCAGGGGTTTAGTTACCCTTTAAAATCAACTTGGCTCAAAAATCTGAGGGGGCATGACCTGAATACATCTTATTCCAAACAGGCTGTATGATATCTTTAATTTCTCTCTTTGGTTCTTTCCTGCTGCACATGGGATGTTGATTCTTGCGCCAACTGTGCTTTACTTTATCCCAACGAGAATCTTATACACTGGATTTCTAGCAGCACACGTTATGATTTGCATTTTTTTGTTTCACACCAAATTTCAAATTTTTCAACAGTAAAACAAAAATAAATGCAAATGGCTAAAACTGACAAGACTTGCCTGTACTTAGCCTGTAGATAGACATTTGCATACAAACCCACACGCTGGTCTTTAGGGCCCTCTGTGCATGAAATCCACTGCGTCAACTGCAGCACGGCCTCTCAAGTGTCTGACTTCTGCTGAGTCTGTTTTCATGACTCAGATCAGTGCAGACCGGCCATGAACCCTGATCCAATGCAAAGTCTGCAGAGTGTGGTGTTGGTGAAGTCCCAGCAGAATCCAGTCGCCAAACACACCCACAGAGCCCCACGGCCTTCTCCCCAAAGGCAGCGGAGGACTCCAGAGAGCGCAGGTGTAGGGCCGTAGTTGCTGTGTAGTGTTGCTCTGCTGGGGGCTGATTAAGAGAGCTCTTTATATTTTATAAAGCAGAAATTTTGATGAGTTTCAGCTTTTTTCTCTCTTTTGATGTTTCCAGATTACGAAAAATGTAATTGCTGATAAGGAAGAATCATCTCACAGATTATGAGATGTAATTGTCTAAATCAATAAATAATCTGCTGAGATCAAGGTGGAGTTTAATAAGTGTTATTTAAACTAGCTGAGCTTAAGCGTCTGATTTACAACTCTTCACAGGACTGTAAATAAGCCTGAAGGAGTTTGTGAGAAGGAGGCGTATCCCAGCAATCACAATCTTCTCTCTAATCGGTTTGGGGACTAGATCTAGTGCAGATTTTAAGACTTGTTTGCAAATGCCCATTAGCTTTTTATGTGTCTTGACATAAATTGCTTCTCTCTCTTGAGGAGAGAGAGTGTGTGTGTGTGTGAGAGTAAGAAAGGAAAGGAGAGAAATGTAGACTGTAGTGAATAGGATCTACCTGAGAGTATCAAACTGTTAATTGCGGTGTTGTGTGTCAGACTGGTAATGTGTGTGCTGGAGAAGAGAGAGAATGAGTGAGACTCTCTAGGGCTAAGCTGGTCTTCTCTGTCTGGTTATCAGTCTGGGTCACTGTTAGTCAAGACAGCTACATGTAACCGATGCTGGAACCATCAACACGACCGCAGAACAGAAAGAGAAAAAGTCTTGCAAAGAAAGATGGTTTTGAAATTCAGACCAACATTGCTTTTATTGCTTTAAAGGGATAGTTCACTTTGAAATTGAATTTTCGACATGTTTTCAGCTTACCTCAAGGGCATCTAAGATGTAGGTGTCTTTGTTTCCACAGTATTTTCAATTTTGACATTTCAGTCAAACCGTTGTTGTCTGTCAGTCATACAATGCAGGTATTGAGGTCCACCTCAAAGAGCATGCACATAGTAGTCAAAATCAAACTAAATAAGTACACATTAATGGCCTAAGACATGATATGACGGTTTGTGTGAGAAACCGGACAGTATTTATATAGTTTTTACCCCGTGTAATCACAGTGATGTCCAATTTATCTGAATCAGTTGTGCAATGTCCAACTGAACCGAACTGAATCATGTTTAATGTACCACCGGAAGTGAGTGCGCTTGCGTGTGATCAATATTTACATGCATATTTCGGTAGTTTCACTGTCCCACTAAACATATTTAGATATACTGAAATCGTCTTCCATTGCATTTCCCCTATATCTAAATATGTCTAGTGAAAGGTAAAACTTCTGAAATCTCTGTATAACAAAGAGTGACGTAGGCGTGCAAGCGATCACTTCCGCCGCATGCGCAGAGCCGAAGCGCCCATGCCGTCGGATCAGTTTGACATCTCTGTGATTATGCGAGGTAAAAACGATATAAATACTGTTGCTTTTCGCAAACAAACCGCTCATTTCGTGTCCTGAGGCCATCGAATGTGTACATACATTTACTGCAGTCATTCGAATCGTGTTTATTTTTGACTTCTTGTGCATTCTTCTGAGTGAACACAGGGAGAACCCAAAGCTCCAGTGTATGACTGATAGATAGAACGTTTTGACATCTAAAAATATCAAAATTGAAAATACTGTGGAAACAAAGACACCTACATCTTGGATGCCCTTGAGGTAAGCTAAAACATTTCAAAAATTAATTTCAAAGTGAACTATCCCTTTAACAGTTCAATAAATTGCAATACTGAGTTGTATTATTATTTATTTATTGAACAAAATATTGCCTGTAATTTTGTTTTTGAGTTCTTCCAATGAAAATTGTTCCAATCGATGCCCCAGCAGAATTAATAGTTGTGCGTCAGCATCACACAATAGTGGTGTTTCTGAATGAATCAGTAATTATGAACAAATTGGTTTTCACAAACTGGTGGTGTAGAGTACATCGAATAAGGCTAATTTAGTTCAGACAGAATCTTTTCTTGATAATTCACTAGATGCACAATGAAAGAAGGAAGGAGAAAGTGCACCACTTCTATTCACAAACGAGACCAAACAATGAAACATGAACAGAACAGAACTTACAGTAGGTTAAGTTCAAGTGATAATGAGGGAGATAATGAGTGCACAGCTGAACATAATGAGAGTTACCAAAACGACAAAGGACTAAACTCAGGCAGAAGGTGGAGAGACACAAAAAGTCTAAACTAACAGAACTGTGGCATTGGTAGATTCATTGACTCATTTATAGAGGCCGTTTGATTGCCTTTGTAATAGCTCATGAAGTCACTTAAAGGTGTTTTTGTTCCTGAACTGAGTTTTTGAACAAATTGGTTGTCAATGAATCAATAACTCACATTTACTTGTTTATTTCTTAATGAATTGTTTTTTAACCCACATATTGAGTCAGTGATTCAATGAATCACTCAAAAAGGTAGTAAATTTTCACCACCACCAGTGATCTTTAGGTTGGCTTAACAATACGACCTAAAGAGTCACTGAAACAACCTGCCACTGAAGCATAACACTGACAAGCAAATTGATAAAACAGTGGAAAGTTCCAATGCTGCTGGACTGTATATTAGTATTCTCAAACCAAAACCTGGTATCAAAACACGTCACTTTGAACAAAAGCATCAGCTAAATTAGCAAATTCCTTAGCTGATGATATTAAGTAATTTATCTCTTTATAATACCATTTTTGATTTTAGATTAAGTTAAATTGTAACCGATGCCTGACAAAAGCACATGACCCCTGGTGCATTTGGAGCAGTTTGTAATGTCTTCCTTTGAAGCTGTGATCTTTCAAGAGAGTGTGGTGTGCAAGGGTGATAATCCATCCCTATGAATCAGCTCTAATGATTCTTTAATGGAGTTGGCAGAGGTTTAAACTGTTCGAACGATAGAGTTGGTTCATATTAAATGACGCAGTACCCAACCCTCAGCACTTGAGTGTTTTTAGTTATTATTTCACCAAGCAGTTACTTTTGCCAGTATTTGAAAGATGATTAATAAGATATAAATGGCCTAAAATTAGTTTTTAAACACATTTAAATTAGTTACTGAAAAATCTTCTGTCTTAACTGTTTGTCAGATATTATTCTTTTATAAAATCTTGATAATAAAGGCATATAACACTCTGCAAATACTGTGTTGATTGGACTCTGACTGCTAGAGCTGTATTCGGCATCACATTATCTAGAATTATTTCCCGATAATATTTTTTGAAATTTCTTGTTGATTACATTTTTCTTTTCTTATTATTAAATCATTCTGATTGATGGTGATTTACAGTAATCTGTTCACTTCAGCAGTTGCTCCACTGTTGCATTATTGTAGTGTTGCAGAATTCTTAGTCATAATTTACAATATGACCTATAGGTCTTCCCCAATTATATACTTCCCCCAGAACTCTCTCTTTTGTTAAATTTAAAATGTTTCATCCATTGTGTTATATTGTCAGTGGCAAAGAAATACAATTTACTAAATCTAATAAGAATGTGCTGTTTTCTCTCTCATTATTTTCATTCATTACTCACAGGACCAAAGGTAACTGAAACACCCATACACCCACTCAACCATATCCTACTGTATAGCACAGCATAATGCAACAATACCCACAGCCTGACCAATAATAATCCACAGCCACATTAAAAAGACCTAAAGAAAGAGAAAAAAAGAGCTTCAGTACTCAGTTGGCAAACCCACCATGGGATATTGGAAAATCACAGGTAATGCTGTCTCTAGTGGCATTTTCATCACATCCATTCTGGGGAGCTGCTTTTGTGTGCTTTTTTTAAAGCCAAAGCGGATTTGTGTGTAAATCTGTCAGTCTGTGGGTATAAGATGTTATTTCTTTAAAGAGAGTAGAGATGTTGAAAATAGCAAATGAAATCTGGAGCTGTTAAGCTCAGGCAGGACGGATTCCAATATAGATATGATGTAGATATAGTGGGAGGCGAAGGATATATTTGAATCCCTACCTTGGTCTCACTATATAGTTGTGATCGGGTTGGGAGGTCAGTGTTAGTATTTATTGTACTCACATGTGCTTATACTCTCCTCATGAGCTGATAATCTGCACCCATATGTGGTCCCTGCTGAAGAGTTTAAAATGCATTATGATTAGTAGAGAATATTGGAGTATTCTTAATTTTATTTGATCTTTTTGAAAATAAAGTTGTGTACATCTTAGAGCTATGAATTACTTTATTATGGTGTACTCATGGTCCTTTTGGTGGCTTTTTTTTGTTGCTTGAGATTTGAGATTTTCTCTGAGGTGTGATAGGTCTTTAGCAGCAAAGGAGATGCAAAGGTTGGCATGTCTCCAGGTCCAAGGCAATCTCCTTCTCCCCTCTCTTTCTTTTCCTTCTGTCCAGGATTCGAACAAATGTAAAACTGGGACGGGCCTCTATAAATACAAAACAGTTGAAAGGGGAGATGGATGAAGCGAAGAGGGACAAAAGTACTTGGGTTTGGCCCTGCAACCTCACCTTGGCTTAGTTTACTTACTTCATTTACAGACTTGGCATCAATCAAATTTCCCACAAACTGAAATTGTACTGGCTCTTCCAGAGCAGAATCCTTGGAGATGAACCACAGGCCTCAGAATTTCTGACTTATATCTGGTCCAGTTTGCAGATTAAGCTGAACATGAACCACCCAAATAGAACTGATAAGTTCACAAAGTCTGCAAACTCAAATCCAGCTGCTAGATATCTGAGCATGTGAGTTCAAAGGTTCAACTAGAATGGAATATGTATATTTAGTAGAGGCAGGGCTGTTAGACCTTAATGTAATTGTAATCTGCTTTATACACTGCGGGTCTTGAAAAACTGGCTGTGTGACAAAAAACCTTGTCAGTAGCTCTACAGTGTGACTGTGGAGAAATCTTTCTCTCGCTGCAGGCTAGTTCTGTTAAAGGAATTTGTCAGGATTCCATTAGCAAAAAGTAACTGGAGGGTTATTTTTCATCAGTCTTCCATGTACCTTTTTAATTATTTTATTTGTATTGTTATTAGGGGCCAGAGCACTAAAAGTGCGCAGGTATCTATTGCATCTGTTGGCATTATTATTTTTCATCTGTTTCTTCTTTTCTTCTTCCGCCATGCAAGTAGAAATTAGGTAACATAGGGGGCCACATGCTTTAACCCAACTGTCAAAATATTGATAGTAAGTGGCAAACATTCCAATCAAGTCACCCATGGGTTCTTTTTTATGCTCTCAGACATATAAATGTCTATAACTTTAAGACAAAATTAGAGATTTTCACCAAATTGGACACACATGTATGGGCTTAGTCTCAAAACACTGGAAAAAGCTTTGAAACTGCGCCTCAGCTGGCGCCATATAGAACATTAATTACAATAGAGTTACATGATATTAAATGCTACACTTTAGAGTGTATTGGTGTACTGTTATGAAACTTGGTATTTGTCTTTAATTTATTAAATCCTATTTTTAGTTATTGTATGGAATGATTGTTTACAATTTTGCCTAAAATTACCTTTAAATGTCTTTAATCGCTCATTGTTGCTATTAGTCCGCTAGGAGTAAAGACGCTGAGAAGTTAAATAGGAATGAAAAACAGGCTTCCAGCAGGCCGTCAGACCGAAAGAATCGAAAAATGAAACCAAAGAAGATAAACACCATAAATTATAAACACATTCATTACACTAAGACTATCACCAAAAAGTAGATAACTCAATTAATTACATTCATTACTGGGAACCACTGGCCCAAAACAAAACAAACAAGGCAGTCTGGCTAGGTAATTAATTTATAGAAAAAGGCAAAGTAAAGCACAAAAAAATTTAAAAGAGTGGCACTTTCGTCTAGAGTAGACATAAGGCCGAAGGATAACAAACAAAAACCCCCAATTGTAACAAAAATAAATCCTAACTGAACCTAAATCGCAAAAAAGAAAAGAAAACTAGCAGCAACGCTTCCCCTGATCTAACGCCCTTCACAAAAAAAAAAACAAACATAGGAAAATAACAGTTTCCCCAAACAAAAAGAGCAGAAATTCTTTCCTACAGAGTGGAACCTTTCTAACATAAAACAAAACACAAGCAAAAATAAATATCACAAGATTTTATGTTCCATCTGTACGGCTGGCAGTTAACTGCTCGCAGGCTGCTTATTCCAATCAAATGGGCAAAGCCCAAGAGAAAACAAACACATCGAATCTTGTACAATATAATACACATACAGGAGATAATGCACATAGGATAAACGTACAAGTCCTGCAATTGGTCACAGACTTCAGCCATGTTGGGCATGTCTTATCGTCTTTTTTTTGGCTATGGCCCCAGATATTGCTGCGTAGCAGCTTTAAAAATTGTTATTCATTTTACACACAGTTGTGTGGTGACATCTAACAGCATTTTGGGGGTTAATGATTGACAGTGAATTCACCACAGAATCATTTGATGAGAATATTGAATTCAAACTGGCAACATCAAACATGTATCATTCATTAGGCTTTCTGATCCTTCATCCAGTAGCATTATTTCAGTAAAAGCGTGTGTGGTACATCCATAGATGAATCCATATAGCTTCTAATATAACCCAGCAAATTAGGCAGTTATAGACCACTGTTATAAGTATGAAAATACTTCATGCAACTTTTAATATTAGTACAATTTAAATTAAAAAATTTAATTTAATGACCAAAAACTATTTCGCTCATCCTTCAAAATTGCAATGCCCACGTTTATAAAACTGTAAAGCTTCATACGATATACAGTATGAAAACTGACATACTTAGTGGATACAAAGAGTTTATTTTAAATTTTAAAAGATGATTACTATACTGGACTAAAACTAGCAGATGGCTGCAGATAATAACTATTATACTATTTTAAAAATTATACTTTTGTCTATTTCTGTCAATTTTCGTAATTTGTACTGAAGTGTGAAGTACAGTATATACTGTATATTTGTTGGAAAGATCACAAAGTTTCACTAAAAATTAAAACTTTTCTTCAAAAGAAATTATACAGACAGCAAGTAAGAGTTCTTCCTTTATAATCATTGAAGCTGTCAGCCATATTGAGTGCTAAAACTGAAAAAATGATCACTTAACTCTTTTTTCTTTTCTCTTTCTATTGTGTCTCTGCTTTGTTTGTTTTAATGAGAGTTCTTTTCGTGCACATGTATAACTTAATAAACTTGCGCTTAAATATAAATTTAATCAGCGTTCTGAGTCGATACTGGTAACTTTTACACCAGTAAAGACCAGTAAGTTTTTCTCTTTTATTAACAAATGTATGTAACACATATAATATAACCGTTAATCCAGCAATAAAAATATTACTTTGCATTGACCTGACCAGACAGCCAAGGTATGGCAGCCAACATACCCATGATGCCTCTGCTTTTGTCATAACAGTATGTGACTTTCCAGTGAGTAATCTAGATGCTTCCTAATTACAGTACTGCTATAATATCAGTGATCAAGCTTCATTACCATGGAAAGATCCACATTGTGAAATTTAGTCTTAGATGTAATTCCACCATGATTAGACTCCACATCACAGATGTCTAGGGTTTCACTCAGGTTACAGCTTGTACAGCATGCATTAAGAATGCATAAACTGACATCCTTGGCTGCATCCATCTCTCCCTGACGAATGGACCTTTACTCTACCACAAACAACCTCACCTCTATCAGGTAAACTGGGCATTACACATCCGCACAAGCTAAAGCCCAAAGGTATTTGATTCACACCAATGTTCAGCCAAAATCAAAGCCAGCTCTAATCAAATTTAAAGCACAAATTGCGAAATGGTCTTAAAGTCAAACACATGGCTTTTGCTTTCCTTTACTGCACTCTTATGTAAGCAATAAGGTACAAGAGGCTGTGCTGTATCATGATTAAGTAACAGCAGAAGGGCGCTGTTAGGCACGTAAGCGGAGTATAATTTGTCCGTAAATAATTTATTGTAAATAATTTGATATGCATTTTTATAAAAGCATATAATAAAACTGTTACCACGCAATACAAATATTAAAGTGCAACTTTCATGGAGAAAAATCACTAAAAGCCTTCCTTCGCTAGAAAAAAATAGTCCCTGACCGCAAACAGCAACAACGTTCCAATGTGTAATATGCATGAGCGCTCAAATAAAAACAACATAGGAACTGCAGTGTTGCGCAGTGATAAATTGAACCATTGGCTGAAGCAGTCATAGCCGTGTTTTATCATGAATAAAGCACAGCTATTGACCAATCAGATATCAGAGGATTGGAACTAACCGTTTTATAATATGACATTTTTTGTATGGACAATGGGCATTAATTTGACACAGTCACCTCTGACTCATAACTTCTCCATTGGAACATTGGAACTTGCATTTTTTTGTAAAGTTCTTTTATATTGTATATATATTAAGAAAAGCGCTATTCAGATAAACTTCAATTAAATGGAATTTTTTAAGGTCACTAAACCCTCCAACTGAATGTGGTTTAATAAACTTGTACAAATTAAAATGTCCTATTTGCAATTGAATAAAGTTCTTGTCAGTGACTCATTCAGGACTCGGCAAGTGTTCTCACAGTGTAGAACCATACAATCTGTTGTCTGTTTGCTAATTTTAAAAGCACTTTAAATAAATAAGGTCAAATGGGTCAATTTTCTTTGAGATGACCTGTCAGGGACAATGTCATCCAGTAATCAAAGTTATAACATTGTTTATTGCATAAGTATGTTTATAAAACAGAAATAATATTATTATATTATTTGTAAAAAATATACTCTACCATTTAAAAGTTTGGGTTCGGTACATTTTAAATTATTACTATTATTTATATATATATATATTTTTTTAAATGTTTGTCATAATTTACTCAACCTCAGGCTGTCCCAAATCTGTCCCATATGAATGTCTTTCTGCTGCTGAACACACACACACACACACACACACACACACACACACACACACACACACACACACACACACACACACACACACACACATACACACACACACACACACACACACACACACACACACACACACACACAAAACACACACACACACACACACACACACACACACACACACACACACACACACACACACACACACACACACACACACACACAAATATATTTAAAGATTGTCAGTTACTGAACATACTGAATAGTATGTTTTTTTCCTTACTATAGGAGTCAATGGTGTCCATCAACTTTGTGGCAACCCATAGTCTTCAAAGTATCTTCTTTTGTGTTTTCTGGCCCGTAAACTACTTCTTCATTTGTGTTTGAAGTTGAACATTAATAATGTTCTAATTGTTATACACACAAACGAGAGAGTCCAAATATTTTACCCCTTAAACATGGCTTCATGTTTAAATGTAATGCTTAAGCTCTGGAGTAGGGTATCACTTCATTTAGTCCCAGGTTCGAATCTAACCACTCAACTGCCAACTGAAATCTTCTGCAGACCATCTTGGGTTAGTCTTACTCTGGACATAATGGAAACTCTTATTTGCTGATTTCTAATGCATGAGTGTGAGTTTCAGCATTTAAGACATTTCTGACCTAAACGGTTCTCAGGAAACACCTGACTACAGCTGCAAAGTGTAAAGTGAGCTGTTCTGCTGAGGTGATGTCTGAGATTGTGTGTCTGAGTTTTAACTGCACTGAGTTCAGATTCACATGCTGATGATCCCTGTTTGAAATCATTACCTTTAAAAGGTAATTTGGCAGGGCATATAATTAAAGATTACAGTATACTTTAGATTAGTTAGATGTACATTAAAAGGTTGTTTGGGGTGAGTTGATGCCAAAATTTGATGTGCTACAGTTTTTATGTGACCATATATTTCAAATATGTTATATATTAAATAACTGACTGAAGTGCCATATGCCTTCAATGGTGTAATTCAAGGGCACTTGAGGTAATCCCCCTGATCCTCCATAGCAAAATATCAATAAAACACCACAGGGGTGTGCCCGAAGCCTAAACACGAAATTCGGAAAGGCACGAAAAATGAGTAAAGCATTCTACTACAGAGCCCCTATTTGGTGTGCCACACATTCTGAGCGTCATTGACAAATATCTGCTTCTGTAAAATGTGCTGTCATTTCACTGCCCCTTATACACAGAGCACAGGTGATCACGAATTGGAAAGTGAAAGTAAAAAGCGAGTGCATTCAAAATCAGTTTTAATAACCCGCATATTATTAGCAGCTCATTGGTGCCCACAAATTATAAATACCCAATTATAATAATTGCGAAAGAATGCAAAAATATATTGAACGATATTTTGCTCATCATATTTTTTTCAAAATCGTACTTATTTAATTGCCAATGAAAATCCCTGAAATCATCGCTTATTTTTTGACGTTTTAATATTTTGTCAGGATTGGAATGTTATGATATTTATATACTATTGTATCATATTTTTTCATTTTAATATTTTTAGTTTAAATTTTTTTAAGTATGTGCTTCATTTGAGCTATAACAGTAGCGGCACTGATTCAAACGAAGCACTGATTCTTCGTTTTAACAATAGCAGCACTGATTTCAAGGGGCCAAGTATCAACACAAAATAATTCCCCTGTATATGAAATCTTACATTGTTTCTTTGAAAACCATTTCCCCATCCTTTGACTTGTCATTGTGATGAAGTCTTCAAGTCTCATGTGCATCCGTTATAAGTGTCTGTTTGTTTCTCTATGTATTTGTCTCTAATGTCTTGTTGCATGTGTGTATTTTTTGTCATTAAATGTTGCTTTGTTTCTGCAGGTGGACGAGCGGAATTGTGGAGAACATGAGCTTATCTGCATTAGAAAAGGTATGCGGCCAGTTTAAACATTAAACCACTTGTCCTGTACCCCAGCTTTGACTCCACGACATGGCACGTTTACGCTGGTCTGGTGGGATGTCTTCCTGTTTTCTTTCTCAACGTGTTTGTAATGTCACACTATGTACAGTAAATGTGTCTTTATTTGATCTTTAGTGCTCTTTCCTTGTTGTCTCTGTTGTTTTCAGCTTTCATACACCGAGCTTATGGTTTTTGTTGCAAGTGTGTACATTTTCAAACCTAAACTGTTCGTCCATTCATTCTCTTGATTGTGGTTTGATTTTTATTTAGTTGTTTGTAAAAAAGGACGGAAGGTGTGAATTGTGAAATCAGTTTGGAAGTGTAGGCTATTAAATTAAGAGAGAAACTAGGTTTATTGAAGGATTTCAGTGGATGCTTTTTTGGGGGATGTTGCTTTTGTTCTTGAGGTCCTCTGGGGTTTGTCCAGCTGTCTTGTTTGTTATCGGCTGGCTGGCGTGTTTAGTGAGAGCTCATTCTCTGCAGATTTAACGTCATTCAGTGAGGATCTGCGGTCCCAGAGTAATAAAGTCTCATGTTCCAGGTGGACCGGATGAGCGCTGGGTCCTGCAGAGATGTTCTGAGGCTGAACCAATCAGCACTGCCAACCTACTGATGACCCTATTTTAGATATGACTCTTCTCAGTGACCAACCACAGGGCTTAATATGCATCACTCTGTGGCACTGATCATTCTCAACCTTGCTGCTATAATAATGTTTTTTTAATTATTATTATCTTGTATTTTTAGGGGATTTTATGGTACTAAATTATATTTTTAGAATAGTTGTGATACATTTATTTCCAAAATCTTGAATGCAATTGGAGCACAGACTTAAGTTCAGTCTCTTTTTAAAGAAGATGAAATATACTGTATATTTTCTAAAACTGTGAGAAAATCAGAAGCCATAAATCTTAATCAAGTTGTGTTCCAAATTTGAGGTTGGCATCTTAAAAAATTAGCTTTCAGTATGATTTATTTTCTTTTTCTAGATGAAATTCTGTGAACAGTACAAGTGTGACTATTTTTTTCAAGATCATTTAAAGTCCCTGTAAAGTCAAAATTAAGTATGTGTTCTGAGTTTGTCACACCACAGAAAATGTGTTATTAGCCACCCAGCCAAATTTTAATGATAAAAAAGAGCCGGAAAGTACAAAATCTTGAAAAAATGAGCAGTTATCTCTGTTCTCAAACACTAGGTTCTCAAACGCAGTCCGCTGAAACCACGCCCACTAGCGGGTAAGCTGTCGATGGTGATATTAGTTGAAACTGCTCTCGGGACGGGAGGGGGAACGCTGATGGGGAGATAATCGTTTGGCCCAGATAGACGATTCCGTGTAAAATGATCACCACAGAGGCGGGTGTTGGTGGTGATCCTCAGCTCTTCATCAAGGTTGGATCTCTAAAAACCTCTTCTTGATGTGATCGTTTTTAGGGAATTTAAATAAAGACACCGATCTGTACATGATCGCAGTAGTAGCCCATGCATTTCTGTGTTGAAGGCATAGCTAGCTAGAAAACTGTAGGCTAAGCTGTAGTAACTAATTGTACTGACAGTCACTCGCGATTGAGCGGTGAATGCGAATGTGCTCGGGGAGTGTTATTGTGTGTAAGGGGAGAGATCAGACTCTGTGCGTCATCAAATGGGGGTGTGTCCAGGAGCTCATGGGCTCTAGTGCGTCAGTCGATGCCCTGTTTTAGCCCCACCCAAACAATCCGTAAAATTGCAATGGTGAAAAACTGTTTAACGGTCTAACTGCACATTTCTGTAACTTCACAGTTCACAGTCTTTGTAATATGTTTTAGCAATACATATGTAACATTTGTAATGTGTTTAGAACTTTTTTGTAGAATTGCCTTTACAGGGACTTTAAATGAACTGGGCTAAGTTGAGTGCGATCGAAAGTGTCTTGCACGCCAGAGACGATTAAGCGCACGCACTAATATGCGAGAAGTTTGTATCAGACTCAGTCTTAGTAAAGGGAATAACATAGTTTAATGTGAAAAAACGGTGGAGTATCCGATTTAACCGTCGAATCGTGTGCATAATGTGTGTGTAGTGTGTGTGTGTGTGTGTGTGTAGTTTGTACAGTATGCTCCTCAGGAAACATCTGTCTACTGTCAGTCAAACTCATTAGTATTTGTTGACAAGACATTATTTCTAGGGCTAATGCCAATTTCCTGCGAGTTTCAGGGAGTAATTCAGCGATTAGAGAGTAGTTTAGATGTTTTAGTTTGTTAGATGATTTTTCTCCAGCAAGAATCAGTTTCAGCATAACAAAGTACTGTACTGCGTTGTTTTCTACAGCTTTACAACTGAGTGAACTTCAATGATAATTAAAAATGTCCCCCATCTCTGATATGAAGCTTTAGGAAGTCTGATTCATTTTAGTAAATCAGTTCATCTGAAATGAACTGGTTCAATGAAACAATTCACCAGTTAATTTGTTCCCATCTGGTATGTTTTGTAGAGATGTAATGTAATACATTTTTAAAAAGGGTATTAAATTAGTTTAAACTGTTTTCACTAGTTAAGTTAGTTACAGTTTATTAGTAGCTTACCGTAAACTGTAATTTAACAACTTTAGATGATTGCCTATCAGTTTGAGAGGAGAGAGATGGAAATAATGGAATGAAAGAAAAAGAGGAGCAGCGCTGTACGCTGTGTAATGTTTCATCACTGATACTGTTTAATCTTGAAGTGTTTTCATTATAAAACAGAAGCAGACTAAATCCTCTATAATGACACTGATGATATTATAATGTGCTTCAGAAGAAGAGCTTTTTATGAGGCTCATAAAATCAGCTAGTGACGGTGCTGCTTCTTCCTCTCTAATCAAGTATGTGTGTGTGTGTGCTTGTGTGTTTGCAGCATAATTTAGCAGATGTGTGTTTGTGTGTCCAGAAGACGTGGCTGTATATCTCACTACACAGCGGTGGTGTCTGTCTGTGTTTGTGTGTGTGAGAGTGTGTTATGACTGAGGGCGTGTGTGTGGGAGCAAGGTCTTTTGTTATGTGGGAGTTTACAACAGCGTGGAATGTTGTGTTGTTTTTTTTGTGAGTGTAGTATTTTGTAATTCAGGGGTGGCTGAGCATCCTGACATGCTTTTACCTGTTCCTATGACAACAGAACCTGCCAACAGGTATCAGAGAAGCAGAAGGCAATTTCTAGATGTAATAGCATGATAATAATTTACCATTTAAAAGATTTGAATCAGTGCTCAGACTAACTATCTCAGAGACTCCATATCAAAGGAGAAACTAGTAAGTAGAATCGATTTATTTTTGGTAGATGTGGTATCTGTGTATATTTGAAGGGTTAGATTTAGTGTGGTTTCAGGTTCTCCTCTTTCAGTTTGAAAGGCTGAGATGCACCTGCTCTGTCCAGCTGTGCGTTTCTCTGGCTTCCTCTCATTGGCCCAGATTCTGTCAGGCTCAGGTGATTCTGTCTGATGACCTGGATTTATATTAGAGATGCAGTTCTGCAACTTGCAGCAGGTGTGCAGATTTTTACCATATCTCTCTCTCTCTCTCTCTCTCTCTCTCTCTCTCTCTCTCTCTCGGAGTGCCTGCTGGGAGTGGAGCATTTTTTGAGCGTGAGTGGTAACGCATCAGTCACAGGGGTGAAAGTATGGGGTTAGATTTCGGTCACAATGGACCGGGGCGTAGCCAGTATTGGGCCAGGGCGGCACTGGCCCGCCACGTTACTCACTGGCCTGCCCAGGCAAGTTTGATAAAAAATACATTTTTAGTTTATTTTTATTATTCAAATGTATTTAAGAAAATATGTTAATATATACCTGATTTATTGTTGACTGCTGTGTTTAATTCGTTTCCCAAATAAAATGGAACTGTCGAAGCAGGAGAAAGCCTCCCTCCAGAACGTTATTGGTTGCTATGGTTGCTGGGGGTTCCGACAGGAAAACTCTCACTGGCACCGGCACCACAATAATGGCTAAACAACTTTCTTTAATGTGCTATTTGTAAAAAGCTTTATCTACCGAGTCCACACAGCCCAGTTCTTCAGACTCATTAACCCACAAGAAGGTTAGTCAGGTGCTGGCGGCAGCCGCTTCGCTCTCCCTCTTTCCCGGTCAGCCTGGCAGCGGGTTTACCCGCCAATCTAATTGCGATATTATTATTATTATTTTAGCTTCGGGTGAACTGTCTTTACACTGCTGAATAGCCTGAATGAAATAGACAGGTTGTCTACTGGTTTATCCAGCCTTTATAGAGCTCTATTGGTTGAACATGATGATTTGCTGAATACAAATATAAGTTACTGGTTTTGCAGTTTGTCAATTAATTTTTCTCTTTATAAGGTTAATTATTATTGAAATATTTTTTCTATGAAAAACTATAGGCCCACTCACATTTTCACTGGCCCACCCAAAATTACATTTCTGCCTAGGCCACTGCAATGGACAGAGTGGACACAAACGCAGAACCCCCTGACGATTGTGTAAGAGACGCACCAATGTGTTGTCTGTACAGACAAGCACATGATGGTCCCTCAGGTCTGGAAGGAAATGTTTCAACACATTGGAGACAGCCATCATCTCCAGGTAGTTTATGTGCCAGGAGAGATGATGACTCCTCCACAGACCCTGAGCTGAGCGGCCTTCATTACCGCTCCCAGCCGAGTGAAGGAAGCATATGTTGGAGATCACAACTCGATGGGGAGACACCGCCGTGTTATCTTAATCACACAAAGTGGGTTTTCTCCTTGGTTTTGCGATTTGCAGTTTTATTCTACCTATTTGGAAAAGTAGCATTTCTTTGTCCGCTTATACTGATGATGTGGTAATTTTAATGAATGGAGAAAATAATGTGCAGGTTTTAATGAAAGTTTTAGAAGATTTTAGAGGGTTTTTTTGTCAGTCAGCAAAAGTTTATTGGAACAAGAGTGAAGCATGTTTATGGTCAAAGGGAAGACCAGGTCTTCCTGATGGTTTAACTTGGGAACAAGAGGGTTTACGTATTTAAGAGTGTATTTGGGAGATAAAATGTTGGTTCAGAAAAAGAGGCAAAAAGGTTGTTGAGAAGATGAAAGGCCGGTTTGACAAATGGAAATGGTTAATACCAAAGTTGTCAAATAAAGGGAGTCATATGTCTATAGGTCAGGTATTCACAGACTGTTGAACAGATGCTATAGAACTGGAAATCTTTGGTCAGTAATGAAGAAAAAGATTGACTGATTTTTTTTTCATGTTGCCTAAATTGGATGGTTGTCAGTGGACCTTTTTAAGATGCTGAAAGACTTTTGTGTTTGGACTTGTGTACAGCACCTGGCAAAGCTTTTTATCAAATATTAAAGTTTGTAAAAGTTTTTAACAAAAAGGTTTTAAGTGATAAAGTTGACATGCAATGGCACAGGGATGTAAATGGTTAATCGACTGATCGATTAATTGTCGAACAAGAAATTGCTTAATAAAAATTAATTGTCGGCTAATTGAACATTGCGAACGTGACATGAGATTCTCACACGAGAGACCCGACACAAACTTAGGGTGGCAAAAAAGAAACCAAACATGAGGCGGTCAAAACCAGAGTGGACAACCAGGTATATAAAGCGTGACTAACCTCGAAAATCCAGCTGTATTCTATAACCCGTTTTCCAAGATTCTCCAGTTTTCTATTTTTAGCCCATTCTCCCGGACCCCTCCCCATTTTTTTTTTTTTTTTTTGTGAGGGAGAACTCATGTAATTTGCATGGCCCAAAGCTCCTTTATGAATAATTGGACCAATATGTTTGTCATAGTTGACTATTTGCCAGATTGTATTCAATGCATTTGGATTGTGTGAATAAAAGACAATTTACAATTTCAAACCCATGTGTCACCTCAACCTGGCAACATATAACCCAGTTGCGCAGTCTCGGAAAGTTTAACCCGAAAGCGATGACGGGTGAAAGGTAGGCAGTGTCCCCGCAAAGAAACTGAAGTACAGTTTGTAACGTGTTGCTTCAGGAAGAAAAATAGGGAAACCTCACAACTGAAGTTATTGAACGCTGAGGCCAGACAGACTCAAGGGGCCATTGGTATCTCACAACTCGCACTTTATTCCCAAATCGAACTTGTGTAGTCTAACTGTCTGTCACACGTTCTAGCGTCCACATTCGTTACTTAATAAACGAAAATAAGGTAAATATAGAATATTGATGAGATGTTTGTTTTTATCTACAAATGATACTAACATTTGATCTGCGCATGCGCTGTGCTCTGTTGTTGAGGATAACTTATCTGATGTAATATTTTTTGATATAGGCTAATTGTGTTATTTGTTTGGAACAAGTTAATTAAGAGTGATTTATAGGAATGAAAGGCATTTTAAAATTCTCATTCTTCAAATTCTCTTTCTCTCTTTCTTTGCTGTCATCTGCCTGTCTGTTTTCTGTCTTCCTTTCTTCCTTTCTGTCTGTCTGTTGTCTGTCTGTGTTTCTCTTTCTTCCTTTCTGTCTGTCTGTCTGTTGTCTGTCTGTCTTTCTTGTTTACTTTTATGTGTTTTCTAAAGAGAAATTAACGCTTATTCAGGAAGGATTCATTAACTACTCCTTGAATCTTGGCAGGTTTGGAAAGCCAAACCGAAACTGTTGGTTCACTCTTGTCATTTTCCCTCTACTGACAGGAGACTGACAGTAAAAACTCTCAATACAGTGGGATATTTTGTCCTGTGTCATTTATGTCCATCACTCAGGCCACGTTGACTTTCAGGTCTTGTGACTTATGGATTTTCTTTTTTTTTTTTTTTTTTTTTTTTTTTTTTTTTTTTGGCTAAATGCACCTCACTGCGAGTTAAATATATTCAATAGGACATGCCAGAACACAAACCAGAAATAATTGTAAATGACTTAACGGAAGGGGGAAACATCAAGGGGAGAAGATGCAAATGGGTTATCAGGGAAATGTTTTCATTGCATTGATCAGGAAACACACAGGCTGTAAATCAATTAGCATCCCTTAAAATAGCAGATGGAGGGAGAGCTGTTTTATAAGTGCTTGTTTGACCGGAATCAATTCATACTCTCAAAGACTGTATTAACTCTCTCAATGCCTGAATTCAGTACTAAACATGAAACAACTTTTGTTGCAGTTATTTTTTAGCTTATGTTTTATGTTTATCTACGAGTGCTGTATAAAAATGCATCATGTGGTTCGTGCTCTCTACGCCATTGATGTCTTACCGCAGTTTGTAATCGTTTAGAAGCAATAGGGACGTTAATGTCTCTGTTGTCAGGAAGCACTATGGCAAATATCAAGGAAATTTAGATTTCAAAATTCCATTAGCCCACTACAAATGGGCTGTGTGCATGACTAGGCTAAACAAACAACCGAGACCAGATTCACTATACCTGGCAGGTATTCTTTTCAAAGTTTGAGATTATTTTTTTTCTTCAAGACATGGTAGTTTAGTAATAATTCATTGTTTTGTCTAACTCTTCACAGGGTACACCATGAGAAAAGAGCGTTGTCATTTGCATTCAGCCATTGTTCTGCTGATCCTGTGCTGTGACGTTGTCCTGCGTGCTAAAAACAGCAGCAGCTATAGCTGGTGTCAGGCCTAGATCATGCAGTTCAGCGGTTAACTGGCTAACAGGATCAGTGACAGCAGGAGCTCTGTTGCCATGGTTAAGTGCTGCTGTTATGTAACAAAGATCATTACATTGCTTTTTTTCACACTCTGGAATGGAACATAATGGATTCTCTCCATTCTTCATTAACATGACGTTAATGACTTTTGACCTCGTCTTATCCTGATTTGGACCTCGGACGCATTTACAAATTTAAATGTTATCATCCATAAATCTGTCAGGATAATTGATTAGTCATGTTTCATTAGTAGTGTTACATTTGTCCATGACGTTACAGCCATAATAAAATTTTCTATGGTATATTTGTAGATCATGGTAACATTTTTATTATTTTTTAACCAGCAGCAGAGATAAAATAGATTTTATTTTGAATTGGAAAGAGATACAAGATCACTCAGTGTTGTGATTGACCAGTCAGAACCACATATTCTAAATATCTCTAATAAAGTGATTTAATATTTTAAAACATGAATTAAAGTGGTCCAAAATGGAAGGATTTCTCCTTTTTAAAATTTCACTCTGTTCCTGTCAGACAGCAGTACTAAAACTGCCATCCTGAGGGACAGAGAGGATGATGGGACAGAATCACATTGCATAATTTGTGTGAATAATTCACACCTACTCTTGCAGAATGTGTGTGTGGAGCTTTAGAGTCAAATCCCCTCATACAAAGCTGTGATGCATTTCAGTGCAGAAATCATCGCTGGTATGTTTATTTCTTCTCGAAGTGATTAATCAACCGTCTGGAATCGGGTCATTTCCCTCTGTCATATGTGGCCACACAGAGCAGTTACAGTATCTTTTTTTTTTTGTGGTTGGTGTTTTTAACTATCAAAGGAAGGCGGTTCAGGTCAAACCCTTTTCACTCATTGTGAACATTTCTAATTTGCCTGTTTCTGCATTGCTGGTCTCTTTCTCTGAGCAATGGCTGGACTAATGTCTTTCTCTTGGACTGATATATGACTGATTTAACGGTTGATTCATCCTATCAAGCTGAAACCTGCTTCAAAAGTACTGAAAAAAATAGTTATAAAAGTTCTCACTTTCAAGGTATACCTGGATTTTAAATGTGGTTTTTCAGGCCAAAGAAAAAAACAATGTAATATAAAGAGAATTTAGATGCTGATCCTGTTACCCCAACCAACTAGGAAAATCATGGGAATTCTTTATATATATTTAAATAAATATTCTAATATTAATATTAATAACACTCTCCTTCTCTCTACAGTGTCTCCTGAGGCTTTGGGGTTCTTGTCTGGCATTGGTGTGTTCATCTTCCTTGTGATTGTACTCTTTCTTTACCTCAATAACAAACTGTCCCTTGAGAGTGCCAACCAACTGCCCAGCCTTGACCAGATACAGGAAGAGCACAGAGGCAGCAGGTTTGGGTTTGTTTTTCTGTGTGTGTGTGTGTGTGTGTGTGTGTGTGTGTGTGTGTGTGTGTGTGTGTGTGTGTGTGTGTGTGTGTGTGTGTGTGTGTGTGTGTGTGTGTGTGTGTGTGTGTGTGTGTGTGTGTGTGTGTGTGTGTGCGTGCGTGTGTGTGTGCGAACATACAGAGAGCCCTGGATTTGGGTGCTTGAGCCATGCTTATAATTTATAATAAATAACTAATTATGTACACTATCATTCAAAATGTTTTGGGTCAGTAAGATTTCTATTCTATTTTTATTGAACTTTCTATTCATCAAAGATTTCTGAAAGAAAGTATCACGGTTTCTACAAAAATATGAAGCTGCACAAGTGTTTTCAACATTGATTATAATAAGAAATGTTTCTTGAGCAGAAAATCAGCCTATTAGAATGATTTCTTAAGTAGACTGGATTAATGATGCTAAAAATTCAAGCTTTTCCATAATACATTTATATTGGTTAAAATGCAAGAAAGTTATTTTTAATAATAATTTACAATAATACAGTTTTTTACTGTATTTTTCTGTCAGACCCCAAACTTTTGAACTGTAGTATTGAAATAGACCTATTTTTTAATTTTATTTTTAAAATATATATATATATATATATATTTATTTTTTTTAATTTTCTTTTTTTTTTTAGTTTTTTTGTGTTTGAAAAAGCAAAAACATTATTTTACCTATTGCCTTTTTTGTTGCAGTTTTTAGTTTAACGTGGTCTAAAACTAAATTTAAAGATGTTCTGTCTTTTATTTATTTTATTTTATATTCTACAGGAAAAGTTGTATGTCAAGTACTAAGCTGCTCCCAATATAACCAAGCACAAGCTGCTAAGATAATATGCTGGACATGTTGCTTGCGAATACAGGTGTAAATTCATGCTACATTGTCTTCTATTAAATGTAATACTTAATGTATATTGTTGTTAAATATAGTTGATACATGATAAATAGAATGCTTCAAATAGAACCTGTGATCGGTGATCAGTATCGGGCGATACAGCTTCCAGTATTCAGTGATCGGCCCCAAAAATCCTGATTGGAGCACCCCTAATTTCTTTCCTTTAGTTTAAAATAACTTCCTAACATAACATTCTGTTATGACTAGAGACCTAATTGTGAAGTTTTTTGAAGCTGAGAGGTTCAGGAGAACATGAGTCCAAATTCCCAAACACTGCGTGACAATCTCCAGAGAAGTAATTATCTGCTAAACTCCAGCTTAGAGTCTGTGAGAGTTACTAACAGAGCTTAATTAGCAATACTTAGGCCTTGGAGATGTTTGTTAGACATGATTTGGTGGTTTGAAATTCTGTGATAGGCTGTAAACTCCTTCCTGTTTGTCTGTCAGACACGGTGACGTGCTGAACTGGTTTGGTTTGTGATCTTCAGTGCAGGACATTGATCGGAGAGGACAGATGCCACTAGCCAATTATTAGATCAATAGTATATGTGTGTGGGTGAAATCATGGGGATCATGTTGCAGCCCTGAGAGGAAATCTGGGCAGAAATCCAAACACACTCAGGATCAAATGTCCACATTGTCAGTATACATGCGCACACACACACACTCACACAATAAAACTGGCTTGAATAAACTCAATGGACCATACACATTTGTACACACAACTACCTTTTGTTTAAAACATGAAGCACTCAATCACACCTACGCACTTATACTATTGACAGGGGCACTTAATGCCCACACACACTTCCTACAGACAGATTCTGGATCCATGGCATCACTGTGCTGCCCACACACAGGGCTTTACATAACTCTGCTCAGCATCAGAACCAATGGCATAATCCGAATGTCATTTACTGGATATGTATGTTTGCATTTATTTGACCTGGTGGAGCACAATAAACATGGATGTGTAATAAACATGAAATTGTCATGTTGTAGTTGTGTAGTGTAGTGTAGTGGTTCTTCATTTAGTGTTTATGTTGTGATCCAAAAATCAGTTGCATGTCTGTTATTCTAGGGTAATGTGAACCGTAAAAAACAATGCTGAAAGCAAATATAAAATGCAATTACAATAATACATCACCATTATAATAATAATAATAATAATAATAATAATTCGTTACATTTATATAGCACTTTTTCTGAGACCTCAAAGCGCTTCACATAGAGGGGGGAATCTCCTCAACCACCACCAATGTGCAGCATCCACCTGGATGATGCGACGGCAGCCATATTGCGCCAGAACGCTCACCACACACCAGCTTACTGATGGAGAGGAGACAATGATGAAGCCAATCAGTATATGGGGATGATTAGGAAGCCATGATGGACAGAGGCCAAGGGGTAAATTTGGCCAGGATGCCGGGGTTACACCCCTACTCTTTCGAAAGACATCCTGGGATTTTTTGTGACCACAGAGAGTCAGGACCTCGGTTTAGCGTCTCATCCGAAGGACGGTGCTCTTTTGACAGTATAGTGTCCCCGTCACTATACTGGGGCGTTAGGACCCACACAGACCACAGGGTGAGCACCCCCTGCTGGCCTCACTAACACCTCTTCCAGCAGCAACCTGGCTTTCTCAGAAGGTCTCCCATCCAGGTACTAACCAGGCTCAGCCCTGCTTAGCTTCAGTGAGCAACCAGTCTTGGGCTACAGGGTGATATGGCTGCTGGCCATTCCATTCGTTTTAAAATCGTGGGGTTGGTATATTTATTATTTATTACACAGCTCTTGAATACTTATTCTCATTGTTCAGACAAACATTCCCCGATAACAACCACTGAAAACCGATAACACAGGCTCATCCGGGTTATGATGTCAGCAGCGCTATACGCTTAAATGTTTTTTTTTCTTTGTGGATGTTTTGTGTTTGGTTAGCTAATAAAATATTAAAACTCAGTCAAATCAATATTTTGTGTGCAGTTATTTAAATATGTCATCCAGTATCGTGAACATTTTTGCACCTATTGTTTTGTAAGTTGGGATTCACGATATATCGGCCACCAAATCGGTGTTGGCCGATAAATGTTACTTTTTTTATGTTACATTTATCGGCCCGATATAATTAAGTTGATGGTTTGAATTGCTTTAAATATGATGCAAATCTCTTCAAAAAAAGGAAAATACAGTTAAGTGTAACATCGGTTATCGGCTTTTAAATATAAAGATTATCGGTAATCAGTACGTGCAAATATATTCATATCTATGCGTCCCTAAGTATAAGATAACAAACCTGTGCAAGAACTTGGAGGCTTTGTGTTTAAGGACCTAATAAAATATTTCGAGTCAGATCAATATTTATTGTCTAATTATTTACTTATGTGGCAAGTAGCTGAGTAATAAGCGGGATAAAGTACATCCAGCCATTTTTTATCTCAGAATAAACTTCTTCAAGCTGATGCCTGATTTTTTCTGATAGTAGGCTATATACACACAAATATATATATATATATATATATATATATATATATATATATATATATATATATATATATTTGTGTGTGTAGTAGCTTCATTCTAATTAGCTTTTTTCTGCAGCTTTTATTATAGATGGCTCCTTTTTTTAAATAGCATCTTGACTGAAGTTTACCTAATTTAAATTATGAGTAGCTTGTACCTTGACAAAAGTAGTATTCCCACCATTGGTGCAATGAATTTGGGTCCTGTGTGGAAAACCAATTGAAAACAACGTGCATAATGCGTGTTATATGTTGCTGTATACGCAGGGCGCAAAATACAACTTATATTTAATAGTAAATTTTCCCTATTAAATGTGTTTAGGTATGAATGTTCTGATTGACTGTGACGATTTTGTAATGCCATCTGTAGTCATTTCGTTTTTTGCTTTTCTGCATGTCTGATTGGCTGTGCCAGTCAAAGGTAATGTCACACTGGCCGTTTTCGTGTCTTTGCTCTGAAGTGCTGCATGGATGCTAGCCATGATTCTTCTGTCACTGTCAAAGTGGATGTCAGGTCATTTAGGTATTATGGGCGTCCTCCTCTGCACTTGTGATAGGTGTATTCAACTTCACACCCTGCCAGAAAGGACCTCCCTTGTGGTGTTCTCCGTTCTAAAAAAATATGAGCAGAACTCATTTGCCCTCTGTCTCAGGAGAACATCTACTTATGTCCGCTGCCAAACTGATCAGACTCCAGTAGAGTAAACATGGAAACGTCCACGAAAACTCTGAACCTGGTGTCTGTGGTTCCCTGAACCATCTGCTGCAAGCATTACAGCTGCATAAACTACAATCATTATATATAATTACAATTATACATCGTAACATACGCACATATGATTGTGTTCAGAGGCAAATTGGTTCATTCCTGGTTTAGTCTGTGTGTGGTTTCTGGTGGATTTTAGAAAAGCATAAATTACAGTCATGGTGAGAGATTTGATCTCTCTGACTCACTTCACCTGTGTAGCAGTTGTTTGGCAGAGCACGCTGGGATTGCTCACCTCCTGGGAGACTTTTGTGTACTGTTATTTAGTTCTTGAATCACGATTTTATAAAAATGGAAATTATGGGTTATTTAATGATCATTTCATTTGTTTCTTCATTTTTCTTTCTTTTTTCAGGTGTTTCGTTGAATATTTTTCGCCATTTGAAATAGATTTTTAACTGTAGATTTAAAGTAGTCTATGATGTAGATGCATTTTGTTTATGGAGGATTTTGAAATGACTGTTCCATCCATGATAAATTTAAGACTGGCCTGGAAAATGGGACATTTCAGATAAATCATAAACTAAGCAATTAAATAAATAGCTGCAATGGCATTTTTTAAGAGCTTCCAGCAAAGACTCCCCTCCATGTCTGCCATGTTGGAATCGGTGACGGAGAAGGTCGATGATTTGGCTTATGCGCTGAGCGACGTCACGTACACCGTGAGCGGAGAACTCGCAGAGCATGTGAACACCATCATTCACAAAGTCCAGGCCGAAGAGCTGAAGAGGATTCGTAAGAAAGAGGCGGAAGAGAAAGAGGCTTCAGCACGGCAGGCCCAGGAGAGAGATCCTTTTCTGTGTAGGACTGAAATCCAGACCCAGGCTGCATCGGGCCTAGTGAAGGCCCCTCAGCCTCAGACTGCAGGCGAAGACAATGGTTCAGTGCTGAAAACTGAGACTTCTACAGAAAGTGACCTCTCACAGACTTCTCACACAAACGAATCCTGTGCTTAAAGAAAGAACCGGGTCCACTAAACTAAAAACATCTAGAAGTCCAGTGGATGGTGGGAAGAAGAAATCTAGCAATAGTGAGAGATGTGTTGGAGGTGAGAGAATGAAGCTGCTAACTTTTCCTTCCACTCTCTGAACCTCATTGGATGACTTTGTCCAAAAAGGCTCACAATCTTTTCTTTCTTTTGAATCTGTCTGGACCTTTCGAACTGAACTGAACTGAACTGTCATTTCTGTCATCTGCTGGGAATGATTTCTGCTGCGGTCAAAATGCTGTTTTGCTTTCCCTCCATTTTATCTCTTTGGGAAGACTTGAACTCCCTGCGTTTTATGCTGTTCTTCCTGTCAATCTTTTATTTCTCTTTCTGTGTAAAAGTACAGGGTATTGTATCTTCCATTATCTTCCTTGGTATTGATAATGCTTGACTTTGATCTAACTGAACTTTCACAGATGCTAATTGAGAATTTTGGCTAAAAGAGGATATACATATTACTTGCATGTACCTTTGAGTCCCATGTTATGCGAGAATGTGTTTTTATTGTTAAGCCATATCGCCCTCTAGTGTTTGTGACAGAGGAAGATGTTTATCTGCTTTGTGGTGTTTGTTTGATTAGATTTGTATATTCACAAAGAATTTGATAACACAAAGAAGACTATCCAGTGTTATTTTACATTTGATTACATTAGTTTCTGAAGTATTTCTCACCTGAATATACTGTATACCCACCTGAAAAACTTCACATTCTTTATTTCATAATTCTCTTTATTCTATTGCATTTATTTGTGCTCTTGTTTGAAATTTGTTTATTTGTTCTTATTTTTATTAGTCTTTTTACTTGTTTTTTTATGAAAATCAGAATCTGCAAAAATGGTATCACGTTTAGGCCTATTAAAAAAATAGAAATCGAAAAAATGAAAATTGCAATTGGCACATATCTAATAAATAGGCTGTTGAGAGAAGTTGGAGAACATTTGACATCCTTGAAACTTTCTCAAAATAATTTTTGCTCTCTTCTTGTGCTTTAAAATACAAATACATTTTCACTTTTTCTTCCACTCTTTCTCCCTCTCAGATAAGAGTTATGTGAATGCAGACTATCACTGCTCGTCATCAGACAGTGATGATGAGGTGATTGGCCAGTACCAGGAGGCTGTGTCTCGATCACAGGGTCTCCGGGGGAGCTGCAGCGGGGACTAACTCACACCACCAGAAGGGCTATGGCTGGGACACACGGAAAAAATACTGCCCCCTAGCGGCTGAATATGATGGCTACAGCAGCGAGGCCTCCGCAGATGACGGTAAATTTACATTTCACAGAATAAATGGCTTTCTTACAGCCATATGGGATTTGTTGTGTCTGTGCTAGCTGAACCTCTGCTATTAATACTGATAGGAGGATCACAAGCGAAAAGCTTTCTATAGAGCACTGTGAATAAAATACAATATTCTGTTGTTAGTACAGTATGTAAAATGGATTGCTAAATCATGTTGATTTTAACAATGATGTTATTTTTATACTCTACCATTTAAAAGAAGTCTCTTATGCTCATCAAGGCTTAATTTATTTGATCAAAAGTACATCAAAACAGGTATATTGTTAAATATGAATACAATTTTATTTTTTTATTTTTTATATATATTAAAATATAATTTATCCTGGGGATGGCAAAGCTGAATTTATCACCATTACTCCAGTTTACAGTGTCACATGATCCTTCAGAAATCATTCTAATATACTGATTGACTATATGTTCTGTTTCATTTTATTTTTATCTCTATTTGCTCTGTTCCCAGTATCCTTGATTACTCATTCACGTTCTAGTTTGTTGCTATGGTTATTCGCTGATTATTAGATTCTGTTTATCTAGTTCCCTTTTGCTTGTCCCTGTATTTAGGTCCCGAGGTTCCCTAATTAATTTGCGCATTGCTCTCCAACACCAATGCATTACAGTATGACAGACCCTCTATATCTATGGCCGTTCATATCGAATACAACAAACTGCTTCCCGTTTTGAGCGTCTCTCTTCCAGAAATGACTTGTAAGCCTCCCGAGAGTCCCTGCGGCCATTGTTAATTGCTGTGCGCCATTTGGTTCTGTCATTTGCAAGTGCCTCCCAGTTGTCCAGGTTGATGGAGTAAGCCTGAAGATCCCTCCTTATGATGTCTTTAAAACGTAGACAAATAAAGATGGACTTCCTTTGTTCTGGTGCTATGCCTTGAGCAGAAAGAGCAGTGCCTTTGAGGACCACATCCGTGGATTTTAATATTGGGCAAGCCAAACTAATTGTCCTGATCTCTCCTTGTGTGCCTTCATGTATACCAGCTTAAACTAGTCCTCAAGAAACTTTTGCCAACTTCGTGGAGTGAGTGCTGGTTAACTGCGGGTCCCAGTACAGAGCATATGCCAGAACACACTGCAAACCGAGAGCTCTGAGCGAGCTGCGATGTGCAAGCCAGGTCCCGAAAGGAGGACCGAGCCAGCCATCACCCCAGAGCCCGAGCCTCGTGAAACATCTGACCAAGTGCTTGAGCTGGCTACATCATCTGCCCCTCTGGGGTTGCTGGGAGACATGCTCCATTCCCTCAAAGCTTTGATTTGGTAGAGGATAAATTCTTGTTTCTCCCATTGATGCTGGTCCCATCCAGCTTTTTCCCGGGTCTCTGGAGTTCCTGCCCACCACTCATTCCTTCGGCTCTGACTTGGTCAGACGTCGCCCCATCCTAGGCCATGGACTTGAGCCTGCTGTGCTCCATCTCTCCACCTGTTCGCTAGGTCTGGCTCCGCCTTCCCTGCGGGCTCCACCTCAGCCCTCAGTCCCACCAGCTCCACCTCAATCCTCAGGCACCCTTGCTCCACCTTGAATGCTCGTCGCTGCAGCTTCACCTCAGCCTCTAGAACCATCTGCTTTATCTCTGTCAGCCAATTCTCCACCATGGCTCCTTGCTCCATCTACTCCGCCGTGAGCTTTCTCTGTATATCACTCCCTGGCTACTTCCAGGGCTGTACTCGAGTCCGGACTCAAGACCGTTTTCTATGGTCTTGGATAGGGTTGGGTATCGTTTGAATTTGAACGATTCTGATTCCGATTCCTTGTTTTCAATTCCGGTACCTAACGATTCTCGATTCCGATTCTTTTTAAGAGGCAGGGTCAAAAAATTTGAACTAACCTTGCTAACCAACGGTCTTTCTGGAGGAAATACTCCTTTTTGAAGGAAATACTCCTTCTGTCACAAATACTCCTTTTGTCACAAATTTTGCATTTTGCAGAGATTTCGTTATTTTTTAGAAAAGTGAAGCCACACTTTGGACCGTCGACGTAAGCTACTCATGTTCAACTGCACGTTAATGCCAACACTTCCGGTAGACGCTTCTTCGTTGGTGTTGTTCAGCGGTTTCTTCTTCCAGTCGGCGGACTGTGAATATTCGAAACTATGAAATCTAAATTTTAACTTTTGAACGATTCCAGGAAAAACGAAAGCTTAGTCCCGGTTCCAATCGATACTCAATTCTCGAGACCCAACCCTAGTCTCGGACTTGTCTCGGAGTCGCTGGTATTCAGACTCGGACTTGTCTCGGTCTCGGCCACTGGTCTTGCCAAATATGGCTTTTGGTCTCGACAAAGTCCAACATTTTTGTATGTGTGTTCATTTATTACTAGCCTATCAGGGTAACGTTAACTTAGAAAATGCCAAAATTAACCGACTAAATGCTCACTACATCGGAGCGTCGTCTTCTCATGCTGTTACTATAGTTACTGGGTGTTGCGCACAATTTTAATGATTTCCTGCAGACCTCCCATTTATAATGTGGGATATTCCTGCAACCGTAATCCACACTCAAAACTGTGTCTATTTCGGTCTTTGTGAGTATAATGGTCTATACATAGTCGGTTTTGTCTTTTATAAGCATAAAACGCATGCCAGTATAATGAACGGAGAATCCATGCACTAGCTCTTAAAGTGACAGCAACCATATGTGTCGGTTCATTAATTTTGTCGTCAAAACAACAAAAGAGAGCTTTAAGTTAAAGGAATCAGGATTAATAGCCTATGTGTTTAATTTATTCAGGACTAAAATACTATCCAGTGTTATTTTCCATTTGATTACTTTATTCAGTTTCTGTCTATGAATACTAGTGTTAGACCTATTCAAAAACATTTCTCTTTATTTGTCTTTATTTGCATCTTTATTGTATTTATTTGTGTAGCTTTTTTCAATTTAATTGAACAATTTAAATCAAGCCTTGTGTTGTGTAAATTCTTAACAACATTACCCCATTGTAAAAAAATGCAACGAGCGCAAACATTTAGGCAATATAAATTTAATAATTTTGTTTCAAAAACAAAATTCAGGCCCTGAAGACTTTTTTTTCCTTGTCCTGGGACTCTGTCTTGACTCTGGACTCGAACCTTTTTGGACTCGGTCTTGACTTGGACTCAACTAGTCCTGGTCTTGGACTTGTCTTGGACTCGACAAAGTTGGTCTTGACTACAGCCCTAGCTACTTCTGCTCCTGGCTTCTCCCACCGTCATCGCCACCCTGGTTTTCCTCACCACCTTTGCCTCTTATTTCCTCCCTCATTTTCAACTCGTAAATTTACTGTAGATGCATGGATAGGGCAATGTCAAATGATTGTGAAGATTTGCAGCTCAAAAGGTTAAAAGGATCAGAATAACTCTTTTTACTCCAGCATTGTCTAGAAATGACATGTGCAAAGTTTGGTGAAGGTCTGAAAACGAGTAGTTCAAAAAAGTAGTACAAACACACTAACACAGTAGGGCTCCTATAAAAAGGGACCTCTAAAATTCTTATGGACCCTAAACTTTTAAATGGTAAGTGATCAAAGCAAATAGATTGAAACCCAAATAAAACCACCAGATGGCGCTGCTCAACTACAAATTCTCTACTCAGAGATGTTTAACATCTGAGTGTCCTTTTTGAAGAATAAGAACACAGCACAAAGTAGAAAAATCTGAATGAAACCTGTTTTCAATAAAAATGACCATGGGTTGTTCTTTCTCTGGCAGGAGAGATTCTTACAGAGAGCAAAGGGTTTAAGATCATGAATATATCAAATATCAAGTGAATTATGACATTTCTAGAAGAAAGCATATGGGCATAATAAAATAAGCCAGAACACGTTTTTTTTTTTTTTCCCTCCTTGCTTTAGATGAAAGATGAGAGAACAGAATAAGAGAGTTCTTGGCTCTGTTTTGCTCCTCATGGAACAGGAGATCAAATGTTATTCTGTGTTTTCGGAGGAAGATGATTGTCAGATATAACGGATGATCAATGATCATTAGTAATTGAAATAATTAGGGTTATTTTTTTGTCCTTCCAATTGTCTATTCATTTGTCTTTATTCCATTCCGTGCCAACATCCCTGCTGGAATCATTGCAGATGCTCTGTGAAGGAAGATAATGGATGATGATGAGGAGAAAGAATAAAAATGTGTCAAAGGGAATTGCTTTCAGAAAGAAAAAAGCAGGAAGCTGGTGGATATCTCTCTCTGATTTCACCCTCTGCTTCATTGAACTACTGCACAGAGAGACAGATAGAGCTGCATGCTTTTCTCTTGAGCTGTTTTCCTAGAGGCAGGAGAGGCTATAGCCTCAGGCCATCTGTATAATACATGAGGCGCTAACACGCACACACACATTTACATAGTCACTCACACACTCATGTTGCTTGAATACCCACAAGTACATAAAAAACACAAACCCATACTGTTTTGCACACATACTCACTCACATTCTTACACTCATACATAACAAATGAGCCGAGTGTTTGCTGTTGGAACCAAAGAGGGTTAAAAAACTTTTCTAAAGCATTAGCACTGCCATTCTGAGGAAGGTGCTTGTTCGGTCCATGACCCCCAGAAAATGTCATGTTAGTAATCACTCAGTCATGTCCTCAATAATGAATGTTATAGTTATGGCATCAGATCAACCTGAATCATGAGAGATGTCTGACATGATAGTTGATCAAAACATCATAGAGATAGAGGGCACACTCTCTCATGCACACAGACAGACATTTTCTCTTGCTCTTGTTCATAGCCTGAGGTTAAAAATGCTGCAGTTTATGATCAAATACGTCATTCAACATTGAGACAGAAGACAAACAGACGTGCTCTTCCATCATTGTAAACAGTGATGTTTCTTTCCTCCATTCTCGTTAAAAGTGAACTTTTGATTCTAAATGTTCATCTTCTGTTCCATACCTTGGTGCTGTATTCTGAAATTAGTAACCAAATTCCATCGCACACCTGCAGGTGATAGGTGCGTCTGACAATAAGACCAGACTAGCAAGTCGTTTTAGCAGATAAGGAACTCCCGCACACTATCGTTACTTGCAATTTAAAATTAATGTTTATTCACACACAACGTTTTCCTTGAATTCTGAATTTGGATTCTGAAATTGAAATTGAAATGTCATGATTTAAAAATAAGCAAGGAATATTTCACTTTCTTTTTAGGTCACTACTCAAATAAGTACATTTTTAAAAAATATATATTTCACAGCATTGAAAATTCACAGCATCAGCAATGTCCGAGGTGGCTCTTCCCAATAGTCAGATCCACTTATCACTGCCACACTCCCAACTGTGTGTGTGAGTAAGAGAGAGAATGCACTATATATATGAGATCGCTAAATCTTCCTGTCCTAGCCAGTAGCATGTTACCATGGCAACAGCCACTTGGTTCATTCTCTTTACAGAGCAGTTTATATTGTTGAGTACATGCAGGTAAATCACAGCACGCTTTGCCATTTATTTCAATTTCAGATTCTCATAAAGCCACTAGCAGCATCGGTATATCCTGAAATGTCCTTGATTTTCTACATTTAGAATGAGAAACGCAGATTTGTTTTATTGATCACATTCAGTGATTTGTATCTCTTGAAGGACAACTGATTCATTTATGAAGATGCAGGTGTAAGGAATATGTCTACACTGTGTGTAAAACCAAGTTTTGACCTTTTCTTGAGTTGAGCTAAGGGGTTTCAAAGAACCACGCTTTTTAGACTTTAACAGAGACCTTTGAATACCATATAGTATTCTGTATCATAAATGACAAGCCTAGGTCATGTGTGTTGCTAAGGACACAAAGGCTTTGGTTTCAGTCTCATGTAGGAGTGACAGCATGCATTAGAGTTTCTGGGATTAATACATGTCATTGGGTCAATCCAAATGCACTTTCTAAGCCACTTAAGATATTTGCCATTTCATGTCCTACACTTGAACTTTTTGAAGTTGAAAACTGATAACATTAAGCTAAATAACAGTAAATGCATTTCTTTTACTTTGCCCTACATCAGTAAACTGTATCCAGCGGATGAGGCGGACGCCGCCATTGGACGAGCTGCAGCCTCCGCCCTATCAGGATGAGGATGGGTCACCACGTATGTCGTGCACACCCTCTGACCTGGGCGATGCCAAATGTGACCTTTCCCATGGGAGCGAGAGCCCTAGGCACAGCTATGGGAAATGTCCAAGCGAGGTCAGTGAAGCACAGGAAACAGAGAGTTTCCTTAACAAGGGCTTTGAAGAAGATGTACCCAGCGACAGCACAGCTGTACTCAGCCCAGAGGTGAGTGTCTGAGCAAAGAAGTACTTACCAAAATACTTACCTACAATGACACTGGTCTACAGCCAAAAAGAAAACGTAGTTAAACTTTCTGATCAACTAATTAAACTAATTCCAAGTCACTGAGAATGAAAATGATGCTTTAAATTGTTGATTGGCTTTAGTTTTTAAGATGCTATTAGGTCATTATATACAACCCTTGATTTGAATGGCGGAGGACATGTGAGTTGTATAATTATTAAGAAAAGGGATCTCAATTTAAGCCCAAAATGATTCAAATACATCTTTAACTGGATCTATGAATAAATATATGAATGGGTTTGGACCGTAGAGTACTTGCTTTTCAGGCAAAACAATAAATGATGCAATCTGAAGCTGGGATTGCATCATTCATGATATTATTGTATCATGTTATACCTAGAAGGCAGGGATGATGCAATCTTAACGAAGCTTACATCCATCTTCTGAACAAATTGCCCTATATCAGCTCTAGAAATCATACAGTGGTGTGTTTCCCATACAGCGACGTAAGGCTGGTCAAACATTTGAAGATTTGAAGATTTTAAAGGGATAGTTCACTTTGAAATTAAATTTTGATGAGTTTTAGCTTACCTCAAGCCAGGGTATCCAAGATGTAGGTGTCTTTGTTTCCACAGTATTTTCAATTTTGATATTTTTCAGTCAAACTGTTGATGTCTATAAGTCAAATAATGCTGGTTTAGGGGTCCACCCTGGTTTCTCTTCAAAGAGCATGCACAGATTAAGCATGTCAAAACTCGTAAATGTAAGTACACATTGATGGCCTAAGACACCAAACGAGCGATTTTTGTGAGAAAACGAACAGTATTTATAATAGTTTTTTCCTTGTGTAATCACAGCCATGTCACTTACGCCGCTTATGCAGACAGAAGCGCCCGTGCCTTCAGATCAGTTGGACATGGCTGTGGTTACACAAGGTAAAAACAATATAAATACTGTCCGTTTTCTCACACAACCCGTTTCGTTTCCTGTCTTAGGCCATCAATGTGTACTTACATTTACGAGTCATTAAATCATGTTTAATTTTGACTTATCTGAGCATGCTCTTTGAAGTGAACCCAGGGTGGACCCCCTAAACTTGCATTATACTGTATGACTGATAGACAACAACGGTTTGACCGAAAAATATCACAATTGAAAATACTGTGGAAACAAAGACACCTACATCTTGGATGCTCTTGAGGTAAGCTAAAACATATCAAAAATTAATTTCAAAGTGAACTATACCTTTAAGACAGATTTTGTTCCTGATTTGCAAAAACAAACGATCTGGGCACGTGGCTCAATTCAAGGCTTCTTGCAACAGAGTTTTTGTCCAAAAAGTCCTCAATTGTGTGGTGTAATTTTGATTATTTTATTGCTCCCAATCGCGTCAGAGCCTGCACGATCCCAATCGTAAATATCAAACATGTTTTTTATATTTGACTCTTCTTCGGGCTCCCTCTGACTTGATGCGTGCAATAGCCAATGAGAGTGAGCAAGCTTCACCAACCGGATGTTGTGTGCTCCTATAGCTGAAACTTGGCAGCCACAAACATGCCACGAAAGTGGAGATATTAAGAAAGATCACCCATATTCTCCTTTCTTTTTCTTCACGTAAAACAAAACTCATGCCAATGTTCATTGGAACACCGACTCGTTGAACTATCCTCTTAACGATGGAACTTGCGATCGTAATTGGCTAACAATGCTTTTGGGAAACACAAAACTCAGTTCCTGGAGGGCCAGAGTCCATCAGAGTTTAGTTTCAACCCTGCTCCAACACATATACCTGTAGATTCAAATAAGCCTGAAGGACTCAGATGAGCTGGAGTGTTTACTTGGGGTTGAAGCTAGACTCTGCAGGTCTGTAGTCCTACAGGAACTGAGTTTTACACCCTGTTATACAGTGTCAGTGCTCTCTTATTTGTCAGTGTTTAATTTTGCAAAGGGGCACATTTCTATTTAGCCAAAATGAGCAGAGATCCAGAGAGCCTTATACTTTTTGAACAGTGTAGAAAACTTCAAAGTTGAGCCCATCAGTGTTTTCAGACTATTGCTGGACAGTGACAAGAGACTCCATTTAATGAATAGAGAACAAGCCAAGAAGTGCCTGAATAGGACTAAACTATGTACATAATAGTTTTTTGCCTTTTGTTTCATAATAAATTGATTTATATTAATTGATAACTGACTTATAAATTTGATTTATTGGATGTTTAAAGTCTTACATAAATAGGACAGATGACAGGTACTATCTAAATGTAAAATATAATAACTTAAATATCTTGAAAACAGTAGCCAATCAGTTAATTGTCATATTTAAATTCAGCATTTCAAATTACATAATAAAAAGCACATTTTATCTCTAAAGCAGATAAGAAAATTGTAGACCAGTGTAATCTGGCAATTTCAAAAATACAAATACCCCTCTTTGTTTAAAAAGACACGTTGCTTCCTTGCTTATTCATTCAAACCCTGTTTTCCAGTAGATAGCTCTTTTTGATTGGTATTTTTAAAAGTTGTTTTTAGGGCATTGCTGTCGTGTGATTTGCTGAAGTACTTTCATGATTTCAGTAGCTTAACATCACATGCATTCAAACAGATTCATGCACAAACGTCTTTATAATTTATTATGTATGTGCTGTAGACACCTACGTAATAATTTATATGTTTACAGCATTGTGATCCAGAAGGACTCATTGTACAGTACTGAGACACATTTTTAGTCTAACTTAATGAATGAATTAAATTAATTATAGCAATAAAAATCTCATCTCAGCCATCAATCATTGGAAATATCTTCATCTATCAGCGAATATGTAATTTCTGTCTGTTTTATGGATTTAAAGCTGTCATATGCAGTTGTGGTCAGAATTATTGGCATCCCGTAAATCTCTTCAGATTCCCAGTTCCACGTTGGTGCTGCTTCTCTTCAGTTCAGCCCACTCATTTTCTGTAGGGTTCAGGTCAGGGGACTGGGATGGTCATGGCAGAAGTTTCATTTTGTGCTCAGTGACACATTTTTATGTTGATTTTTACGTTTGTTTTAAAATCGATGTCCTGATGGAAGATCCAACCATGGCCCATTATAAGATTTCTAGCAGAGGCCATCAGGTTTTGATTTTTTATCTGTTGGTACTGTATGTGGTAGAA
>JAQIUQ010006954.1:0-10000 GCA_030378365.1 Hybognathus amarus | reverse complement strand
ACATAATCCGAGGTGAGTTTTCTGTGGCTACCTTTATCAGCATTGGACGTTGTTCATCCATCTTTCTTTTGTCACGCTTCCTCGTTTCATCATCGATCCTTAGTGTTAGACTGGCGAATACTTCTACATGGATGATGAAGGTTTGATCAGTGGACAATTTGAGTGCAAATGAATGTAAAATTCTATACAGAAGGAAGATTTAGAAAACGTGATGCGTGTTATCCATTTAGTCTTCATCCATGGAGAAGGTTCAAACGCTTTCTTCTTTTTAGACCATGTTATGTTGGATGGTGCAGTTTGTTATTATTTTCTCTGTCCTCTGTAGTGATCCCCAACCTTGTGTCTTTTTATGATTTTTTAAAACACATTTACTGAGATCATTTGCTTGAATCATTTGAATTGTTCCCGTCATGTGACTGGTAGTTCTAGTCCAAGATGCCTGAGAGATGTAGAGGTCTTTGTAGGCATGTAGCCATGCGAGTGGTTCTTCTGTATGCAGACAGTGGGACATTTTATCTACTGTAGATCTGTTTGTGATCTCTATATAGCATGCTTTGAATGAAATAACCACGCGTTACAAGAACCGAGGTATGCAGCAAAACATTAGTGAAGCCAGAACACGCACAACCTTGAGGCGGATGGGCTACAACAGCAGAAGACCCCACCGGGTACCACTCATCTCTATTACAAATAGGAAAAAGAGGCTACAATTTGCAAGAGCTCACCAAAATTGGACAGTTGAAGACTGGAAAAAATGTTGCCTGCTCTGATGAGTCTGATTTCTGTTGAGACATTCAGATGGTAGAGTCAGAATTTGGCGTAAACAGAATGAGAACATGGATCCATCATGCCTTGTTACCACTGTGCAGGCTGGTGGTGGTGGTGTAATGGTGTGGGGGATGTTTCTTGGCACACTTTAGGCCCCTTAGTGCCAACTGGGCATTGTTTAAATGCCACGGCCTACCTGAGCATTGTTTCTGACCATGTCCATCCCTTTATGGCCACCATATAACCATCCACTGATGGCTACTTCCAGCAGGATAATGCACCATGTCACAAAGCTTGAATCATTTCAAATTGGTTTCTTCAACATGACAATGAGTTCATTGTACAAAAATGGTCCCCACAGTCACCAGATCTCAGCCCAATAGAGCATCTTTTGGATGTGGTGAAACCCACAAATCTCCATCAACTGCAAGATGCTATCCTATTAATATGGGCCAACCTTTCTAAAGAATGCTTTCAGCCCCTTGTTGAATCAATGTCACGATAGAATTAAGGCAGTTCTGAAGGCAAAAGGGGGTCAAACACAGTATTAGTATGGTGTTCCTAATAATCCTTTAGGTGAGTGTATAAAATATATAATATCAGCTTAATATATGCTTCCCATATATTTTGGGAAGAGATTGCTTCATAAGGACATCTTCATTTTGGGACAAAAAAAAAATGCAAAAACTGTGGAACGCCACAATAACAGCATGAATACATACAAACAGATATGCGTAATCCTAGTGTTGTCCATAACTTTATCAGTGCAGATGACTAGTATTTTATATACTGTCAACTTCCGAAGGTTGATTCCTATGGCAGGAAGTGTTTAGACTCCTGAATAACTGCATCACAGAGGCTAATCAGCCTTCTTGAACTGCTATTAAACTCTTTCACATTCAGCTTGAGGAGCTGCAATGATTTCCTCAGTGCCAGGTATGAGTTTGCGTTCCCATCTCTGAAATCAGCGCTTCTTTAGCTCGGCTCTTCTATTAGTTGGAAAAATAGACGAGAGAGAAACATTTTTTTGAAAATGCAGCAAGATGAACTCCACAGGAAGCCTGCACTGACACAAAGACACAGAGAGTACTAATGTCTGTTGTATTCTAGTGTATTCAGGCAGGGCAGCAGAAAGCACACTGCAGAGTTCAAATGCGCTCTTAATTCAATCCCATGAAAGGCCCCGTGCTGCAGCAGAGTCTGCTTTGAGTGCGTCTGTGGAGTCGCAGTTCAAAAGGTTCCGAAATGAGAAGACAGAGGAATGATGCGGGACTCAATTATAATCAGTGAGCATTGATTTGTGCCGTGCGTTAATGCAAAAAAGAAACTGAATGGCTCATTTTCAACCAATACATTTCATCCTGTATTAATGAATGGAATAATCAATTGCTTTTCAGATAAATTGAAGAGTTGAAGCATTGCCAGGCAGGAACCGTAGCATTGAAAACCTCCACACTGGCAGAAGAACTGCACCACAACAATATCTTGTTACTTAATTTAACGTCTCAACTTCCAAACCTACAATTATTACAATAGTATTATGTTTTTGTAAATAATTTTTCCCGGCTGAAAACTGTGATTATTGTGGGTTTTTTTTTATTTTTTTGTTTATTTTTAATATTTTAAATGCAAAAAATATATATATTTGTCTTGTTTTCCGGTAAAAATGTCTAAACCAAACATTATCTCATGCCACTTTTTTTAAAGTCCCCCTGTAGTCAATTATTTAATCCCAAATTTGATGACCAAAATGACATATTTAAGCGTTTTTTTTACTTTTAAATTATGCCTTAAATTACCTTGAATGTAACTCTACACTCTTGCCTCATTTGGTATACGCTGTTCTATGAATATGCAAATTAGCCCCACCTCTACTCACTCACACACTCATACTCACTGAGTATCACATTGACGTGATTGGTTAGGTAATTTGTGACGTCAGAAACACCAGCGATTTCGAACCACGTTTCTGAGACCGTCTTTGGTTTACTGTGGTTTTAAGAATAAAATACTTTGTAATGATATTGACTTTTGAATTTACACATGGTTTTGTTTTAAAGCATAATAAAACACCACAGAGACATATGATTTACCCTAAAAAATCAATTTCCCACGAAGGTAAAAATTGATAAACTTTATTCAAGATATATTTTCTTTAATAAAAGGTAATAATAGTAAATCATTTTTTACATATTTTATACTGGAAAACAAAATCAAAATACTGGTTACGTTTTTTTTTTTTTTCCTCAAATTTTTCAAAGTACTCTTTTGGATTGGTTTGGATGGACTGATTTGACAATAAAAGTTTTAGGACTACTGATCATAGAATGAAAGTTTATCTGACTGACATTCTGTTTCATCCTGTTTCAGACACTTATGTAAAGCTGACTCTACTGAACTCAATGGGTCAGGAGATGTCCAAGTGCAAGACATCGATTTGCCAGCGGCCAGCCCAACCCCACCTACAAGGAGACCTTTGTGTTCCAAGTAGCTCTGTTCCAGCTCTCTGATGTCACGCTCATCCTGTCGGTCTACAACAAGCGCAGCATGAAACGGAAGGAGATGATTGGCTGGATCTCTCTGGGACTGAACAGCTCTGGGGAGGAGGAGCTAACACACTGGACTCAGATGAAGGGAATTGAAGGGACAACAGGTGTGTCGATGGCACAGTCTTTTGGAGTCCTAGAATGTCAGTAAGTGACGGCAACGATATGTGCAATGGAGTTGGGGGACCAAGAGCAGGTCAGGCCCTCAAACGGTCCCGAATTGACAGAGCTGGCCCCCAACTGCAGTGCATTTTGAGAAATGTGAGCAGTTCTGGGGATGTAATCTGCTTTCTTTCCCAATGCATTGCAGGAAATGGGTTTGAGAAATTATGAAAACATGGTTAGATGCCACACTGTTAATGGAGGAAACACTAATGAGACAGAGTTTTATGTTTATTTGGATATTTATTTAGATATTTTCTGGCTTGACTTGATGTTTCTATTTTATTTTTGTTCTGCTTAAGATAGTTGTAATGTTTCCAAAGGGTTAATGAGAGAAATAATGAATGAATATATGTGTAAGATCCAGAGATCTGCAAAGAGTGAGGCAAGTTAAAATGTCTTCGCTGAGATGATAAACTGGCATTCTGAGATTATAATCCATTGACCTTAAAGCAGGAGTAAAATGACTGTCCGGCACTGTTTGTGCCATTCTAATGGATACTCTGACAGATGTGCAGGGTCTACATGAATGGCTGGCTTTCTTTGACATGTGAACAGATTGTCTAGATCTCATTCTAATACATAATGTGTTTCATTCTACTTTGAAATCTACTATCAGAGTGCCAATCCAGACTTCACTGCATACAGTCTGTCATCCGGCTGGCATTTATATGTCAGCTATTTTATTCCATTCATTCTAAATGTAATACCTTGCAATAGAAACATGCCACAAAATAGGATAGAAAAATATTCTTTCATTTTCAATATGACAATAACAGCCAATAAGTAGCCTATAGAATGTTTCATGTAATAACTAGGCCTATACATTTATGGAAAAACCTTACAAAATTGATTTAATACATATTTAATATGATAATACCTTAATAATAAAGATACAAGATATAAAATTAAATTATTTGTTAACTTGTACAGTCATGATATGGAACACATTTTATTAGTTTTATATCTATTTATTTTATAAACATGAAAACCTTGTAAAATAGAAGCATTTATTTCAGTTTACCAGCAAATAGGTAAGCTAAGTGAACCGCTTTCATATTTAAACTATATATTATAGATGAAAGCCCTTACAATAAAATAATATAATGCAAATTCATATTTGGTCATGTTGACCAAAATGCTTTCACCACTGTAAAGAACTGTTCACACCAAGAATATATAAAAGGAGAAGTATAATGATAACTATAATTACAGACGACATGTTCTGTTCATTGTAAACGATTTTCAGCCCATACAATAGATTCAGACAGTGATATGAAATGGTGATCTCATATGCATTGACCCTTAACCTGAAGTGATGCTGTGTGCTTTATGAACATGTTCATGTGTCACTTGCCACTTAAATTCTCAAGCGTGTTAAAGCTGGGTGGATTCTGATTGGCTGTCAATGTTTTAATCATTCTTCGGCTAGGGAAAAAAACTGATTCCAACAATATCGTCCCTCTGTGTTGTTTTCGTCCACACTGTGTTGACTCGTTGAATGAGAAGGGCAATTCAACCGTTATAGTCATGGTTATGGTCTTTGGTGTGAACAGGCCTTAAGTCCTGTGTAATACAGTAAACTCTTTGTTGACTTAGCTGACTTCTGCTGGTACCAAATCAATGTCCTAGACACGCCAATGTTTAAGTTTTGACAAATAGGATTTAAAAAATGATGACTGACTTTAGAGCCATGAGACCTTACTAAACCATTTTTTGAGTAGTTGCTAACGTGTTGAAATGAAGAGTTAACGCCATACTTTAACAGTAGACTGTTCCCTCTTATCTTTTGTATTGAATTCGTGTGATCTTACGATCCTGAATGTTGAATTTTAGTACCTGAGAGACTCAACAATCAGTACTGCAACACTGGAGATACAGACTGCCAGTGTTCTGGCTAAATGTATGAAACTGTGAGGATGTTTAAAGTACATGATGATGAGGAGGCTTCTCAGCGCTTTTGCTTTGTCTTTTTTAAGTGTCCTGATCTCTGTGCGGTCAACCTGTGAAATCTGTCTTGAACTAGTTTCTTTCCTTTCTTGAGCGATGGTCAAACTCACTCAGTGATTGTTACGTACTGTAAACAGCACATAGATTTTGCTGATCTATTTTTGTATCTATATATTAGAGAAAATGGACTCTCTTGGTAAATGTATGAAGCTCTGTGAGCAGTATGGAGTTGTAGACTTTGTTCTACTTTCACAGTTCGGTTGATATTTGGTATTATTTGGTTAAAGGAACTGTTTTATTAGTGAATGTGTCAGTCATTCAATGTGACAAGATAAATGTTTAAAAAAAATGGATCTTCCCTGTTACACTTGCAGGTTGATAGAAAAAAGTGTGAAAGAAGAGGGTGTAGTTTGTGTGATGTTGCATATTGTCATGTATTCTTAGCTTTGTTGATGTCGTCATTTCAGGTGACGTATGAACCTGTTTACTCCCATCAAAAAAAGAGAGAGAAGAAAAGGTCACCAACTGTGAGCTGGTATGTTTTGTAGGACCTAAATTAAGCACATTTTGGGGGCACATAAAGGGAGTCATTAAACACATCTTGTGAAAGAGTCAGACTGTAACGGTCTGCAAGAGTCACAACTGGACAATATCTTCCACAAAACGCACAGCTGGGCTGAACTTTCTCTCTCACGCTGGAAGATGTTCTCAGTTTCTTCTTGGCAAACTCAGTAAATAGTCCCGACATTTTATTTTACCATTCTGTCTACCATTAAGCCTGAGAAAATGCCACAGCTGTCAAAATTGCGATGACATAATACAGCAAAATGTTGAAATGTAGGATGTTAAATGCGTTACGACTAGAAACAGCTGTGTCACAAACTGACATAAAGAGGCTGTTATGTCTCAATTGTGACAGTTTTATGAGTGGCTTGGAACACTGTTGCCTCCTGCAGATATGGCTTCCAAATTATTTTCCCACTATACAGTAAATGAGAATCTGACTACCCGCAGTCCCTGTCAGTAGCTTTAGAACTGTCCATCTTTAAAGGGACAGTTCCATAAAAAAATACCTTTTTTTGTCGTTTATGCACTCTAATGTTGTTCTAACCTTGTATTATTCCATGAAACACAAACTGAGATGTTAGGTAGAATGTCCAAGCTGCACTTTTCCACACAACAAACATCCTGATTTCTTCTATGTCGGAATATAACTTTTGTGCTATTTTCCAAGTGTTTCCAAGAAATTATATGGTAGTTTTTATGAAACAGACCAAATTTTAAAGTAACACCAGGTAGTTTTTGCTCTCGGGGTCCCCCTACAGTTGGGAAACAGTATTGTCCTCTACTGCTGTCGTAAACTCTGTCATCATGGACGTGCATTTGTTGACAACCTTGATAGCCCTGAACACTGTAGGTGGAGGTCACATGCAGGGGTTCTGCTTGCGTCGCATGTGAAATGTCTTCATCCCCATGTCTTCAGAATATTTTTTTCTAACGACAAATGATCGCGATGCTCACGTTTACAAGCCAGCGTCATTATAGTATCCTAGTCTATTGGTTACTGTTTTACTGAATCTATATGGTGCTTCAATGCAATGTTTGAGTGGTAGATAATAACCATATACTATAATATCAAGCTACAATAAATGAATCTGCAAATTTTACAAATCGATTTGCATTACAACTTGAGGCAAGAAAAATAAACGAATATCACAGACATGTTAGGTATCCTAAAATATGATTTTGTACATCTTATATATTTCCTTGCAAGAATGTAGCCCCTACCAAACTTGTACACGCCGTTTAGAAGTTAAAACACCAGTTAACTTTATTTTGAAGATAAACGGAATATAAGATAGCTTCCGTAACATAGGAAGGCAGACAAAAAAACAATACAAAGAGATAGTATGCAAGCAATATAATGTACTTACTAGTCCAAAAGCATGATAGCCAAGTACACATAGGTCGGCCCCCCTCCTCCTCCTTCAGCTCACGCCAGAAAACGTTGGCCCAAAGTTGATCCTCGTTCAGCCTTTAACGCGATCACTTTCTCTTTTTGCTGTCGTCCGATAAAACCTTTGCTTTCTTGTTTTTCTGTGCTGCTTCGGCCATGACTATAACATTTGGCTCGCACGTCCGATTTTAAGGAAGTGGGGTGGTGGTGGAAGTGACGTATATGCCATCAAGCAGTCGAATTTTGTAGTTCTCTTTGTTCGCCGGGTTACTACCCGAAACCTGACGTTTAAAAGTACGATTAAAAACGCTACAGACCCTGTCAGGCTATGGCAGACGTGTCATTCAACCTATTGTAAGTCGATGTACCATCACAAGAGACTTGGAAATATATTATGAAGG
The DNA here is from genome assembly GCA_030378365.1 of Hybognathus amarus. Lineage (NCBI taxonomy): Eukaryota > Metazoa > Chordata > Actinopteri > Cypriniformes > Leuciscidae > Hybognathus > Hybognathus amarus. The sequence goes on along the minus strand of JAQIUQ010006954.1, from coordinate 2,216 downwards.
TTGAAAAGTTACCTGGTGTTACTTTAACTCAGTTTACTGATAACCATCGCTTTTGCCAGAGCTCATTGTGTGTAAAAGTGCCTTTTTTTTATTGAATAAAAGCACAAATGACATTTGAGAGTTCTGGCAGAAGGAAAGATTATCAGTGGATATTGGCTTAGGTTATGAACTGTTCCACACACAAATCTTCAGTGTCACATGATCCTTCAGAAATCAGATTTGGAAATGCTGATTTGGTGCAGACAGAACAAGTTGTGCTGGTTAAAGTTTTTGTAGAAACTGATACATTTTTTAGGGTTTCTGTGATTAACAAAAAGAAAAAAAATAGCATTTACTTGAATAGATTTTGTTGTATTGGAATGTCTAGTCAAATAATTTGCTGTAACTTTCGATAAATTTAATGTATCCTTGATGAGTAAAAACTTTAATTTCTTAAAACAAACAAACAACAAGACGTACTGACCCCAAACTTTTACAATAGTGTTTGTCTTTAAAATCTAGAATATAGAAAAAAATTTTGTGTCCATTTTATGTCGTATAGCAAACGCTCTGCTGTGTCTTTACAGCTTGACAGATTAACGGCATTTTCTCTTATATTGTTTAATGTGTGTGAATGAGTCCTACCAGTGCCTGATGAAAGCTCACAGCTCCCATAAGGCTTGTCCACAGCTCTGCAGAAGTCTGTAAGTGAGAAGACAACAGACCAGTCATGGTCATTTTAGGAACCCATCTTATTCTTACTCAGTGACTGAGGTTATGTTCAATTTACAGAACTAATAAGCACCAGCATACAAATGTTTTAGGATTTTTTGCACATTAAGCACTCTACCTGTGCTCTCTGTGTCCCAACATGATTCAGGTGTAACATGCCACTGACACCTTCAACTTTCACAAGGTGTGTTCCAACTAAAACCAGTTTTTAACAATCTATACATGTTCTGAACATTGTGTATGTGTTTCAGATTCTTTTTATTTTGCTCTTTGACTTTATTCTCAAAATGCTTTAAATGAATTGCCTATATACCCACCGATTCACGTGATGCCTTCTTTCTCTGGAGAATGTTTTTATGATGTTTTTGAAACGTTGCAGCATTCCTATACAGCGATGTTATGTCACCTTGTGTATTCATACTTCTGTACAACTGCTGTAGTTTGATTTGTAAATGAAGTCTTACATGATACATTAAAAAGATACATTTGTATGTGATTCTGTTTTGAAAAGATTTATCTGCTAATAGTCTCTGTCTGTCTGTTTTGTTATATACAAGGAATGTGTGCTTGTCTAAAGTATAGGATTTCATGTAATTTAGGCTCAAGTCAGACTAGTAATACTAGGACGCACCTCAGTCTTGCAGGTTTTTTTTTTTTTTTTTTTTTACATCTCTATAGGACACATTTGTAATACTCTTTTTTTTTACATTTCTCTTTATAACTTTCAGTTTGGCACCACAGTTTATTTCACATCTAAATGCACTAAAACCATTGTTACCAAAACAATGGTAATTTTTTTTCTAGATTTAGAGTATATTTCAGCTTGGTATTACTATAGAAACGTTGCAAATTGTAGTCTTATTCGGTCTTGTATATGTTAACTCGTTTACCCAAAAATGGAAATTCTGTCATCATTTAGACTACTCACCCTAAAGTTGTTACTAAACCTGCATTAATTTCTTTCTTCTGTCTTCACAAAAGAGCTTCCAGGATGGAAAGAAAATACAATGGAAGTCAATGGGGCCTACTGATTGTTTGGTTGCCGACATTCTCCAAAATGTCTTCTTTGTTGTTCAGCAGCAGAAAGAAATTCATACAGGTTTGAAACAACTTGAGGGTGAGTAAATGATGACAACATTTTCATTTTTGGGTGAACTATCCCTTTAAATTGAATCATTTTTAACATATGATGTAAGCGTGCAAAATCACCTGTTGGTACTTTTTGGTACTGGTTGTGTAAGTGAGAAAACAATTCACTGTAATTTGGGTAAAAAAAGTAGTCAGTGATTGCACTGATGCATTGATAAATGATCCAAGTATTGAGAATTTTTTTTTTTTTTCTAGTGTACTACTATTTTCTCTATTTTAGAATACAAAATATAATAGCAATGTAAGTTCCGAAATAGCTAATTAAAGTTTGGGAATTATATAGCAAAAACAATTTGTAGCAATTTTTTAACCCTAAAATCCGAGGGAAATTAGAGGTGAATAACACTGTAGAAGCA
>JAQIUQ010006953.1:240000-244997 GCA_030378365.1 Hybognathus amarus | reverse complement strand
CACACAGCATTCCCAAATCGAAAAATAGCCACATCATACAGTACATGGTTCTGGAAACACATATCAGTGTCAAACGGCACATTAGCAGCAACTAAATTCTTACCGGAAAGAACGCTGTATTAAATACACATCTTCACTTTAATTATGTAGATGCAGCCCTCATAAAACAAAATGAAACATAATATTTCAAGGAAGCAATTTCAGTTTTCTTGTCAACAAAAACTCTTCAATACCTAAACCCCACCTGGAAGTGATCTGCAAGGGGCCACGAGTGATACTTACAGTAGTAGAAAACTCTATAAATGCATTGACTCTGTGATCAACAAACAGTGCCAAAGGACACATTCTTGACTCAAATCCACACTATTACCATTACTCACGACCTTGCAGTTTACAATGAGAATACCTATGGTGATCCATACTGGAAAAATAAACGACTTATATTTTTCATAATTTCTTGTGCAACCACTACAGCCCAAAGCGATTAGCACCTGTCTGAGATTTTTCTAAATTTACATAAACAATATAAACGTCTTAATAGCTATTAGAACAAGAATGTTCATAATCCAATATAAGCAAAGAGGGTTATCTAACATTAAACGTCATCTGCTATATAGTTCAGTGAATTAATGCTACGCGACCTCCCCTGTAGACGCCATTTAGGGCAAAACCGCTGTGTTTACCATAGGTTTTTAGAAAAGTTTTATCAGAATAATGTCGTTTTACAAACAAACAATTTATTTCTGTGTTTAATAATTTATTAACGAAATCATGAAAGAACAAAGTGAAATATATATGATAAAGAGAACTATCAAAAAGATAATAGAAAATTTTATTCATAAATGGTGTGATCCGATGGTGCAGTAACGAAAAATTAGCATATGAGAGCTATCATGGCTTTGCCTCTATACAGTATTTCACGCGCAGCATTATCGGTATTGCTGAGTGTCTCAACATTGTGATTCCTGAACCAGGAAATCACTTGTGGCAGTGATCAGATTGATGTGGGGTTGTTCGGTGACGTTTGCTTAAGTGCAATGGAGGAGAAAGTACCATATAACAGCGAAGAGGCATGACGCCAAATCAAAAGCCATAGCCTGCACAACTTAATTCATGTTCCCCTTAAAACAGTCACCTTTGTGCTTCTGTGATACGCATGTACTTGCGGTGTACCATGGTTCGGTGCATGACAGAAACAATGGTGTGTACTCCATTACGTATGCGGAACTCATTATACCGGGTGTAGGGACAGATCCCTAGATTGATGAATGTGACACCAAGATGAAACAATGTCGTTTTGTTTATACTCTTGCCATTTTGTTCATATATATTCAAATGAATGTGTCAAGGCCTGTATATGTTTACATCTTTATTAAAATAGAAACATTGGCTTTTGTTGCAACAAACCTTGCGGAGTTCCCAGCTACTTCTTCTGCCAATCTTGCCAGCTAGCAAGCTTCTGTTTGCAATAAAAGCTTAGTCTTCTATATTCACTAGTCTGATAATGAATTGTGAGTGAAATTGGCTTCATCCTAATCTCCTACCATCTTTTTGATCATCTATTTACCCAGCAGGGATGAACATTTTCACTATATAGTATTTAACTGATTTCACTTTATTCAACTCTGTATTGTTTCTTCTAATGTTTTCCCGCAGCAATGGCGTCGGCTTGGCAAATGCCCGGATGTTGTGACTGCCATGTGGGAACGATGTATAGCCTACATGTGATGATCACAAAGCTGCTAAAATGTGTATCTATATGAAAACATTTTCACATTTTTGTTTAACTTTAGTTTTGTCACTGCTTTGTTTTGTCTTTTCATGTTTTTATTTAATTTCTGTATTTAAGTTTCATTCAATGTAAGGAAATAGTAATTTCATATGACACTTCATTTTACTCTTATCTGACACTGTCATTTCCGCATGGTATTCATCATTAAAAATAAACAAGTTCCTACCTTTTAAACTTCTCCTCATATTGTGACATGCAAGTGTAAATAAAGCAGTTGCATCAAATGAAAAGGTAACATTTAACGGCCATGCCCCCTGTGTTAATGTACCCTTGTATTGGCGCAAGATCGCAATAATGAATATTAAAAAATCATTTAATTCATTTATCCAAGATGTTGGCTTTTTTAGAAGTTATTGTAGCGCAAGAAAATTGGCAAAACAGGAGAAAAAGTACATGAGAATGTAACTGAAAAACAAGAAAAAATGAATGAAAAATGAATGTCTGGTTTCCATTTTTCATTTGCATTTCATGGTCTAAAATTGAATTTGTGAGAGTTATCACCTTATGAACTTATTTTTACTTTATACATAGATAGTTGGAATATGAAGTGATGCAGTAAGCTAGGCCTGAAAATAAATTAAAAAACATATGGCTCTTACACACTTATATTTTAAGGAAGATTTTAAATGCATTTCACATAGCATGTATTGCATAATAAATCCACTAAACAATCAAATGTATCAAAATTGAAATACAGAAATATGAAATATTGAAGTAATAGTAATTAACTACATGTACTTACAATATAATTTAGAGCAAGTTAAAGTTGCATGCATCTCAATGACTATCCACTATAGAAACTACATGTAAAATTAAGTGTTACCAAATGTACACACAGTTTCATTTTAAATATTTGATCCTAACTCCCCTGCATTACTGTACCTCCAATATTAAATGAAGATAAAAGAAAAGGTTTGATGTTGTGGTGTTTTTTCTTCAGGTCACCCTGTATCATTTGCTGAAGCTGTTCCAGTCATACTCCAGTGCTAAAATAAAACTTGTGTTTAAGTTGAGTTATGATGGTGCTAATTTCACCACACACAACAATATTACATTATAGTAATAATACAATCATAAAGACTAAACCTGTGTTTGCAATATATTTCTAGACCAGCCATGATGTAGACTTCTGAACACCACCAGACAGCTGACGTTGGGTGCTCACATGTACCCAGTGTGAGTGTGACTTCACTTACCTTTCTAGTCCCTATTGAAAACAGCTCAGGTAATGGGAGGCTAGAAATTAAACCCTGACAGACTGGGTACATGAAAATTATCTGTAGTCTCAACCCAGGTGAGGACATTCAGTGTTTCATGTTGCAGTTGCAGAGCTGGAAATACGAACACGAGAAAAAGCGGCAAAAGAAGAAGACTAGCCTGGAGATCGTGAGAGCTGAAGGAGCGACTGAAAGCCTCCAGAGAAAACATCAACTTCCTGAAGGGAGAGACACGCAGACTGGGGAGGACGACCAGATGAAAGATCACTGAGGATGATACATGCTGTAGGATTTGTTATGCTTTTGTGGGACTGATCAATTTAGGTTTCTGGTTCTAAGTTTGACAGTATATTTAGTAGTGAACTTTCTTGTCCAGCTAAATGTGTGGCAATACATGACCTTTTGACTTTTTTTTTATGAATAAAACTTTTTTTTATCGAGTTGGGCTTACCATCCAGTTTTGAGCATGATGTAACAATACATTGTAATTTGTATGCACATTGTTTCAAGCAGCTTTACATAACATCAACCCTCAAAGCCCAAAATGAACTGGTGACTGGCAAGAAAAAAAAAAAAAAAAACTCCATGGCTTCATCTAAAAGCAATTTGTCTGCATCTGCTTCTCTGCTATATAGAAGGTGAAAAGAGTGACAGAAGAAGTATCTCTGAATTCACAGTACTCATAAAAGAGTAGGCAAAAAGTACCCGGATGACCTACTAATTCTGCAGAGACTATCAAGTGCGCATATGATGGACACTTCTATCCCATGAGTAGGGAATGTATGAGATGTTGATGTTTAAAAGAAAAAAACTGCAGTTTTAAGTGCTTAAAAAGCATATAAAATACTGGCACAGTGGATAAGACACATGCCTTTGGTATGAGACCCGGGTTCAAATCCACTGTGAGACACCAATGTGTCCCTGATCAAGACACTTAACCCATAGCTGCTCCAGATATGCGACCTCTGACATATATAGCAATTGTAAGCAGTGTTGTGCCAGTTCATCCTTAAAAAGAACTAGCTCGAAGTTCAGTTCACACAGATGATAATGAACTAGTTCATGTTCAGTTTTTTTTTTTTTTTAAAGGAACTAGAGGGCCATGTGACTTAGATCTGAGTGCAAAAATGGAGGCTCGTCTAGACCCTTCCGGAGCTGAGATATTGAGATATTTATAATGGCATAAATGCTACGTGGGATCTCAATATCTCAGCTCTGGAAGGGTCTAAAACCTCCATTTTTGCACTCAGGTCTAGGTCCTATGGCCCTCTATGCAGAATCCAGAGTTTCAAGAAAATTGGAGAAACTTTTTTTTTTTTGCACAAAAAAAAAAAAAAAACGACAGTGGTACCCCTTATGTTTTTTTTGTGCGAAAAAAAAAGTTTCTCAAATCTTCTTGATACTCTGGATTCTGATAGAGGGCCATGTGACTTAGATCTGAGTGCAAAAATGGAGGCTCTAGACCCTTCCAGAGCTGAGATATTGAGATATTTAAAATGGCATAAATGCTACGTGTGATCTCAATATCTCAGCTCTGGAAGGGTCTAAAACCTCCATTTTTGCACTCAGGTCTAAGTCCTATGGCCCTCTATCAGAATCCAGAGTTTCAAGAAAATTGGAGAAACTTTTTTTTTTGCACAAAAAAAAAAAAAGTTTCTCCAATCTTCTTGAAACTCTGGATTCTAATAGAGGGCCATGTGACTTAGATCTGAGTGCAAAAATGGAGGCTCGTCTAGACCCTTCCGGAGCTGAGATATTGAGATATTTATAATGGCATAAATGCTACGTGGGATCTCAATATCTCAGCTCTGGAAGGGTCTAAAACCTCCATTTTTGCACTCAGGTCTAAGTCCCATGGCCCTCTATCAGAATCCAGAGTTTCAAGAAGATTGGAGAATTTTTTTTTTTGCACAAAAACAGAAGCAGACTGGAGGGCTTACATTTTTTTTCCATTTTCAAGAAAAAAGAAACAAGCTTCCATGGTAAAG